>VZUA01016017.1:26752-39786 GCA_013401035.1 Horornis vulcanius
TTCTCCTGTGATCCTTTCTCAAACAGCAATGCTGCAGGAGGTGATGCTTTGGGTGCCCTTCTCTCCTCTTTGCACATACCCTATCAGTAACAGACCCCAAAGACCTCATCTCTGCTTATTGTTTTTGATTTCATACCTTTTTCATGCCTAAATTGGGAGTTTAGAATTCAGTTCTCTCTTTTTGTTATTTCCTAACTCACTTTTACTAATTTTAAACTTTTTGAACCTTTGCAATCAATCCACTTACTTCACAGTAGAGCCCATGAAGCCCTAAGACCTGAAGACACTGTCACAGTATTAAATGATCAATGAACTGTCTCTGTCTTGCTTTTTCAGAGTGGAGGTCAATATGGCAGACTCTGTGACATTCAGTAGCAGTCACATTGAAACATTCATAACACCTTTTCTGCATTTTTATCCACCAGTTTGTGATTTCATTTAGCAATTACACGATTACAGAGCAAAACTCTGTGTCCAGCCCACATCAGTCCAGTAAAGATAGAAGATAATTGCTTACACAAAATAATCTTGACAGCTTGTGCTTCACAGGAGTTTTCCTTGCATGTTTGAAGAGTACAAATTGCAGTCTGCAGGTCAGCATGCAATTTGCCAATAATATTAGCGGTCTAAAGAAAGCTGAGATGTTTGCCATTGCTCAATAGTATTGTTTGCCTGGCTCCTAGACTTGTCCAGTCTTAAGTAAAAGCAACGAAACATTGCCAGAAGGAAGAATGCCACGCAGGCCTTGTTTGAAGTCCCTTCATGGAAGTACAGAGAGATAGTCCTACAAGGGAGAAATGCTGCTGCTCTGTGAGCAGGAGACTGGGTCTATGGCTGAAGAAACAATTCCCCTGCAAAACCCTTTGATTCCTCTCAGCTTCAGCAGAAATGGATGGATCTGACCTCTCAGCAGGGCACTGCCTTCTGGCCTGTTGTGTCACTTCTCAGTCCTTCATTCCTCAAGACCATCAAATGCATTTACGTGTAATATACTTGGTACAAGAATATTTCCCACTCTCATGAGTGAAAGCATTTTTTTAAGTTTTGGGCCTCCCGTTTAAGATGGCATCAGAGTCATCTGACTCTTGAATGAGGATTCCTCATAACAAAGAAAGAGAAGACAGTTTGGGAAATACCAGCTACAGGCAAACCAAGTGCAAATAAAGGGATCTGAACCTATTAACAGTAAGTAAATTTTCCAGTGGTAGTTTGCTGTTAAAGTATAAATCATGAGCCTAGTAGCGCTTCTACAGCAGACACCTGAGCTCCAGGCATACCTTTCCACCTAGAAAATCTAAGCAAGAGAAGGAAACATGATCCCATTCCCCCTTGAGGTACCTGCTCACTCCAGAGAGGCTAAAAGAGACCTCTGAAAGATCAGTGCACTGATGTCAGCCAGAGATATCCTCTTCTTATTGCATCTCACTCTGGTTTTGATCCGGACTTAGGCAGACTTCAGGAGCAGGGTGGTCATTCTCAGCAGAATCATGCCTGAGCTCTACCCATGGCCTGGCAGCTGGCTGGCCTCAGAGGCAGCCCTGGGCATTGTCAGCAGCCAGTGCTCCTGCTCACAGCGCTCGCAGGCATGCACAGCCCCATGTGCAATGCAAACACTCCTTCCCTTACTGCCACTCCTGAGAGAGCTTTCTGCTGGCAGTGTTTGTGGCTGGCTCTTCCCACTGGCCAGGGCTGGTGCTGACTGCCCTGCTAATTGCTCTTAGCTAGTTGTTCCAACAAGGTTTGTTCCCAAGTAATCTTTCTCACCACCTATTTGCTGCCTCCCTTGTTCATTTCCTGGCTGCTGCCCTGGTTTGCAGAGAGGCTCTCACAACAACCCCTGCAGTGATCCAGCATGCAAAAACTATGGACTCCTCACTTCAAAACCAGAGGAAAACCCTTCAGGCTTTCATCCTCTGAAACTAAAACATTGTCCAGCACCTTCTTTCCCCAGTGTGAAGAATGGTACCATGTTTTCTACCTCTTTAAAATCTGATTGTTCATAAAAGAAATAGTCCCTAAAACAGAAAAAAAATTTCAAATTATATTCTCACTTCATCCTATTCCACTAGTCTCTTCCAGACTCATTCCTTTAACTTTTGAACACATACCAACCCAGGGTACCTCCCACTCACAGTAATCAGGGTGTCTCCTCTACAATCAAATCATCAGACATACTGACACAGTGTCATTGCTAGCATTACTTTTGGTGACTTAGCTTTGATCAATATTTTTATATTCTTAGGCTCTTCTCCTAACGATGTATTATTTTTCAGCACTGCAACATTGTTAAATAAAGAGCATTATGTATGTGCAAAACATTACCAGAATTACACACATCTCATTCAGATAACAGTTGAAGAACTTTTTCTAAGTGGGAGCTAAATTTCTTTTGCAGATCCAAAAACAGAGGCCTCCAATGTGTAACTAAACCTTTCTTTTCTTAAAAGTTTTCAACTTTTTTTCCAAAGTACAAGTCACTAGAGAGTGGGCTCTCCAGCTACTCCAGCTCTCCAGCTGAGCACCAAAACTTGTAATGGGAGTGTCTTCTTTTATCTGTGAAAGAAAGAGAAAAATGGGAAGAATTCTACATGAAATTGCACAATAGGTCTTAAAAAGCTAAACTTTATGTCCAGACCACAAGAGGCAAGAGAATGAATTGCAACAAAACTCCGGTAAGAGGCTAACAGTTTGCAGAAAACATGTTCATCACTAAACACTAACTAATCTGTCAGGCGTATCAAGGAAAATCAAAGCTTATTACAACATGTGCAAATAAGGAGTTGATAAAAGTGTTGAACAGTGTTAGACACGGAACAGCCCACTGGGGAATTTCCATGAGAAACACATCCATTTGGTAACAATTCCCCATCAACAAATACTTTTTAAATCTGCCAGCTGGCCAGCTCTTAATCCATTTAGTGCATGCTATACTCACGTTTTGCTACCATGGTGCTAAATCAAGTGACTTTGCAGGGATATACCTATGTTAAATCTGAATTATTATGTTTATTAACCTATATATGATTTCCTGAAAATAGTAGAAAATATTTTTCCACAAAATCATTTATGGTGTGTTGACCCAGACTGGATGCCACACGCCCACCAAAGCTGCTCTGTCACTCCCCTCCACAGCAGGAGGAAAGATAACAAACCTTATTAAGGTGAAATAAGGACCAGGAGAGATCATTCACCACATATCACAGACAAAACAGACTTGAATGGGGGAAATAAAGTTGAACTTATTACTAATCAAAATCAGAGCAGAATAATTAGAAATATAACAAATCTTGAAAACCATCTTCCCCACATCCTCCTTTCCTTCCCAGCTCTACCTTCTCCCACTCAGAGGTGAAGGGAGACAGGGAATGAGGGTTACACAGTTCATCACAGGTTGTTTCTGCTGCTGCTTGGGGAGTGGAGTTCTTCCCCTGCGCCAGTGAGGGGTTCCTCGCACAGGAGACAGTTCTTTATTAACTTCTCCAATATGAGTCCATCCCATGGGCTGCAGATCTTGGCAGTGTGGCTCCCTTTCCACAGGGTGCAGTCCCTCAGGAACAGGCTCAGGTATCTGACTGTTCTGGTGTGGGCTCCTCCATGGGCTGCAGGGGCACAGCTGCCTCACTATGGGCTGCACCATGGGCTGCAGGGCAATCTCTGCTCCAGCACCTGGAGCACCTCCTGCCCCTCCTTCCTCACTGACCTGGGTGTCTGCAGAGCTGTTTCTCTCATATGTTCTCACTCCAATATTCTCTGGCTGCATTTACTTCTCTGCAATAACTTTTTATTTGCCTTCTAAAATATAATCACAGAGGCATTGCTACCACAGCTGATGGGCTCAGCCTTGGCCAGTGGCAGATCATCCTGGAGCTGGCAGGGATTAGCTCTGCTGGACACTGGGAAAGCTTCTGGCAGCTTCTTAGAGAAGCCAGCCCATATAGACCTGGCTACCAAACCTGGCCATGCAAAAGCAATACACATTTTGATTTGCATCAGTGTACTACATAATTCTTTACTTACTGATCCTGTTTCTGCTCTATTTTTGTTTTGCCTGGCAGTGGAAATTTCCTGGGTTAAATTTCAATTTGAAACACCAGAAGAAAACAAAAACTCTTTTAAAAATTACAGAGGAGAAAAAAAGCATTGGCAGAATCTGTATATTAATCTTTACAGAGAAGGCTCAATACCAACACCACTCTTTGTTCAAAATGGTTTAACAGTAAGAAAATTAGTAATACTGCAGTCAGAGGGCAAATTTTGTTCACAGAAAGGGCAAGATAATCATGTGTCATCAGAGAAGTGTTACTGTTTTGCTGGAGATAGTTCCATCATTCATTACCTGTTCGATTTTTGCTATCATTTGAACCATTTTTAATGTGATTCAAATTTGTAGATGCATGTTTAAATGATTTTTAACCTGTCCACAAAAGGTGAATTTTTCTATATGTAAAGAAAACACCTTTAGCACTGATTGAGTGTTAATTTTGAGACTCTGAGGATATGAAAAGAGTTTATTTATCACAGAATCATTGAATGTCCTGGGTTGAAAGGAATCTTAGGGACCAGCCAGTTCCATCCCCTGTGCTATGGGCTGGAATGCCAACTTCTACATCAGGTTGCTCAGGGCCTCATTCAAACTTTTCTTGAACACTTCCAGGTAAGGACAATCCCAGCTCCTGTGGGCAACCTGTTCCAGTGCTTAACCACCCTCTGAGTAAAGAATTTCTTCCTAATACGTAATCTAATCTTGCCCTCCCTAAGTTTAAAATAATTGCCCCTTGTCCTTGCCCCACTGTCTTCGCACACACAAAAAAACCCAACAAACCAAAACGACCCTCTCCCTTCTTTTTCTAAGCCCCCTTTAGGTCCTGTGAGGTTGCAATGAGGTCTCCCCAAAGCCTTCTCTTCTCCAGGCTGAACAATCCCAGCTTTCTCAGCCTATCTTTGTAGGAGAGGTGCCCCATTCCTCACATATTGAGCTCCTGGGAAGTGGTGGTGTTGCTCTGGTTAAAGTTTCTGAGGTGTATGATGCAATACAAAGCCAGAAAGGTGTAAATATTGATGCAGACATTTTCTTGTGCAACATTCAATATTTAATTTAATTTCAATATTTGCATTGAATATCAATTATTTAAATTAAGTAATTAAATAGTCACTCTGGATTTTAAGCATTATGGTATTGACAGTGAATTCTATGAGAAAAATCAGCATAAAAATGATTTACAGCTTTTTTCAAAGTCGTAGAAAAAAAGAATGGTAGAGACAATAGAAACTTTGTTACATACAGTCCTAAGAGATTTTGACTGAAAATTGGGGCAGTTCAGCTCATAATTCCTGCCAGTATCATTATTTGCCTTTTTTTCCCTGGGAGATGGTAATATTATTACAATCAAATAAGAAACTACTTAATGAGGCAGGAGTTAGTTGTGTTCTTATGCAAATTTAGAAGACAAATATATTGTCTTCTTATACCATTTGGGGTGGGGGGGGCAGGGTGTGTTTGTTTGGTTTTTTTCTCAGGGCTCTTCAGTTACTGAATGTCTTGTGTCCCGTTCCCGTGTCTGTTTTGGGAATCTCCCAGAAGGACAAAAAGAGATGCTGGTATATTCAAGAAGACAACAGGAAGGTGAAGTGTGTTTTCCAAGGGCAAAACAGAATTTGGCTCTTGTCTGTTATATGGTTGTGATCACCAAAGATACTTTACCCATCGAGTAAAAAGGAGGTGCACTTGACAGCTGTGGATCACTGATAAAATTAATAAAAAATTAGGTATATGGATAATATAACATAAATCAAATAAATTCCTTACAACATGTAGCAACATAAAAAAACTTTCCTTAAAGCCGACTATTTTTTTCTTCCTGGATGCTGCTATGAACGACTAACAAGAGACATTTGAAAAACAAAGATATTATAAAAATGAGATAGGAGTGGGAAACCTAAACCCCCTTACAGTCCATGTGATTTGATGTCTGAATAGTGAGTATGTATTTATAGTGCTAAAGGATTATCAAGGGAAAATAGCCTGGCTTGTTAACACCTGATCAGAGGGATTCACATCAGACTGATAAAATAAAAAAGGGGGATCTTGTTAAAGTGCTGGAAGTTGATGGAGTGTTTTGTTACTGATAGTCTCTTTCTCAGCAAGACTAACAGTGTTTGTACAATCTAATTATAGGGGAAATGGGATACAAAATGTTATCATATCTTTAATGGGGGACTCAGGATGAGTTAGTGGAAGTTTTCAAAGGCTGGGCAGGAAGATGTTGATAAGTAGCACTCATGTGACTTGGAAGGTTTGAGTTCTTACATTTAGGAAATAAAAACTTTAAAAATAGTTTAACAAAGGTGTGGGGCTCACTGGAGCTGTTATTGCTCCCTTTGATTACAGAAAACACTTAGAGGAGCACTGAGTGAGATTGGGCAGAGGAAGTGGAGTGAGCAGACCCGGGAGCAGCCCAGAGCATTGCCAACTCTAGTTCCCATCCAGACCCTGGAAAAGATACCTTGCTTGCCTTGCTCCTGGAGCCTCACTGGGACCCCAGGCACTGTCCTGGATGTCAGAGTGGGAAAGCTCAGTGGCGACAATGATCACATGACAATGGATAGTGAACATCCAGCTAAAGAACAGCACCCACAGAAACCCAGACCTTTGCTGATACCTCAGCCATTTGGGCACTTTAAGGAAACACATGTTAAGTGGTACTTCATTCACAGGAAGGGAATACCAGACAAGAAAACCTGCTCAAACTCGCACACATTCATAGCATCGTGGCCTCCCTGGGAGTTTCTGTGTTCCATCCAGCTGGTTAGATCCACCTGGGGCACACTGACCACTGGCACAGTGCATACTGATCGAGGTGTGGGAGCTGGGAGTAGTTCGGAGTGCCATATTGCTGCCGGGGGAACCCTCCTTGGAGGGAGAGCTGTCTGCATGCTGCCCAGCCCTGACCTTGTCACAGGCTTTGTAGATTTCCCACAGTCAAGCAGAGGAATCCTTGTAATCTGGGAGAGCAGAAATTTGGGAGGTGTGAGGAAGAACAGAAGATCCAGTACCAGGCTTGGAAGGTAATTTTGGGGGCTCCACATCCATCTGGAAAATGTTGCCTCTGCACTGGAGAGAGGCAGGGCTGTCTCCTCTTGTCTCTGGTGGCCTGGTGTGGTTCACACAGTATCATCCAGCCAGAGGAATGTTTCGATGTTCCAGTGCAGCAGACTTTTAGGTCTGGCCAGTCTGCTTGACACCTGGATCCATAGCAATGGGACTCATCATCTTTCACTGGGCAAACGCTCCTCTGGGTGTGTTTAATCAGCCCCTCAGTCATCCTCCAGCAGTGGTGATAATGTTATTGTTGACTGACCACAGGAACTGTAATTGCTGTGTCAATCTAACACTTTCTAGATGAGATCAAGATATGATAAGATAATAAAATCACTTGAAGTTGTGGAAGGATACACACACACACACACACACACACACACACACACACACACACGTTCATTTCAAAGACCATCTAAATCAGTGAGGAGTTTCCTGTCTATCACCATTAGCTTCAGCTTAAACCCTGTGGGACTGACATTTAAGGCAGCAAGCAACTGGGCAGAGACTCCAGAGACCAGTTTACACAACAGTTTTTTTCCATTTGCTTCTTAATGACCTCAGACACCTCTCCCTATGACTCAGTTTCCCCATCTGCAAAGAGATTAAACCTGATCTTCCTTGGAGAAGGATGAAAATCTACAGACAGAAAAGGTGAGATGAGCTGGGTATTCTTATTTTGCACATAGTAATAAGAGGAGAAATTAAGAGATGAGAAACTTAATCCATTTGACTAAATGTGTTTCCTTCTGGTGAGGAAGCTGATCTCTATGAAGAATTTGTTAGCTATTACCAGAAAATTTCTAAGCAGCAGCTGCAGAGATTAATAAACTGCAGCTACCCAGAACTCAAATCTATACTGTCTGTATTCAGAGTGTGCCATCATCAAATTCCTATTTATCACTCAGTTAGTGCAATGGTGGTAGCTAAGACTGATTCCCAGCCTCAGACCCTGCCCTTGGTGAACATAAAAAGCAAAACTCTCCTTTGCCACTCCTTCAGGAAGCAGCTTGAGACAGGGCTCAGCTAGAAATCAAGCTGGAAAAAGAATTCTGGTCTCTAATCTAATCAATGGAAACTCTCCTCACCTCTACAAAGCCAGGGTTTAGCCCTGTATCCAAAAATAAATATCAAGGATTTTCCAGTGCATATCTGTGACTTTTTAAGAACGAGCCTGGATGGGTTTCCTCCAAGCAGCAGCAGCCAGCAGCACCCTCGGCAGCGGCGTTTCTGAGCCTTGAACAACTTGTGTTCACCGGGCTTGCAGCTATTGCACTCCCTCAGTCTTTCACTGCTGACCTCAAAAGCATATTTTAGAATAACTTTTAGCTATGGCCAAGTTAAGGGTTGCTTAGCTGGAGGGTGTTTTGGAAGATAGTGCAGCCACATGCTTTGAATAACTGAATTAACTGAATCTCACATGTTCAATTATATTTCCATTGGTTTCTACAGCTACTGGGACAGTGCAGGGCAGGACATGAGCTCTAGTCACATAGCTGGAAATGCAAAGAAAGACATGGGATTCAGTAATACCTCAGCTCTGCACAGTCCAGTTACAGGAGTCCTTTGGCACATGAATCTTCCATTAAGCACATTTTTGGAATCAGGCTGATGGCCAGGGAGGGGTTTGTGTTTTGCTTGATAGATTTACAATAGGATCTCTTTGGCCTTCTGCTCTGTGTTTATCTGGCTCTTGCTTCTAGTTAAGCATTCAAAGCAATACCCTTGGGTCCTGACTGCATGAGAACCAAACCTGCTAAAGTCAAATGGCTAAAATTTGAACATCTTTCCTAGGAGTCTATGAATCCTTGGAGATAAGTAAGGAATTCTTGTCACTGAGATAATATGGACACTCAGGCTGGCCAAAGCATCAAAGCAAGTCTCCATGCGCTGCCACTAAATGCTGGAATTTGGGGTGATTTTTTTCTGTCATGAAAGACATGCAAAATACAGCTGTTTGTGTAAATCAGGACACGCCTTAAATACCCACAGCCCTCTGTTACCAGCACAGACAAGGTCCAGTGAAGGACACCTATCACTAAAGGTCAGTGGGCAGAAAAATGCAAATAGAAATTAAAAGCATCAGAAGGAAGGTGACAGTAAGTTTCAGGGAATTTCAGAGGAAGGGTGGGCATCCAAGATGCAAGTCACCAAGGCTGACCTCAGACCATGAAAGGAAAGATCATCACAGATGCCAGTAATGAAAGCAGATGGGGATGTGACATAACTTTGGCTTCCCAATACATCATTCACTAATTAAATGACCAATACCATAAAGATGATTTTTACCACAAAAATCTACAAGTGTCTAAAGACTTCAAAGAAAGAAAACTCATTTTGTAGATGACAAATATTAATGAATAACTCAATTAAGAGCCCCATAACCCTCCACTCAAATTTAAAGCTGCTTGCCCCCAGTTACTCAATGAATTGCCATGGTGTGTTGTGAAACTTACTCCTTATTTCAATCAGGACATATTTTCTTCTCCAGTTATAGTAGTAATAATCATGGCTTTTTTTTCTCTTTATGGCGGTGTTAATCACAAACAGTGGAGTACAAAGGAAACATTCCCAATATATGTCAGCAAAAATAATAGTTAAATTTAGTAATTTTGTATTTGTTCTTGAAACAAATAAACACAATTGTAAAGATAAGTGGTTTGGGGTCTTTTTTTTGTATAAGGCTTTTACATTGCTTTCTATCTTAAAGAAAAGCAATACCTATTAAAAAAAATGTTTTTCTTGCCTTCTAGCCACAGATGTAAGTCACAGTACACATTACAAAATTGCTGATCACAGCTGTGTTGGTCATTTTAAGGAACCAGACCCAAAAATTTGATTAGGAGTCAAATCTGCCAATTCTAAACACAAATTCAGCCTTTGTCACGTTATGCTGGAAGTGTGGTTCAGGAAGCCACCTCAGTAACCTTGCCTATTCATTCATTTGGCTTTTATGAATGGAAACCAGAGATCTGGGGTATGGGTTATAGAGATGTGGTTTGGTTGTGGTTTGGTTTTATTCTGAACAGAATAGTGTTTTTTCTACTGTGGATGTTTATGTGATTTTATATAGCCTGAGTTCATTCAGATTAGGTCAGGGCATCCTGAATTTGTCTGTAAACTAACAAACATAAAATTACAGAAAGATTCAAGGACCACACCTTGGTATCCTTCCATGTGTATTTTGTACAGATAAACATCACCTAAGAGAAGGCTAACCAGTTTCCATAGAATTGCAATTTCTGCTACTAAATACAGAATTCTTATAGTCTGGCTTAATTTACAGAAAATTATGAATTTCCATGTTATTTTTCAGTTATTTATTTCCCTGTTGTCAAGCTTTTTTGTTGTTGTTGTTGTTGTTGTTGTTGATATCTGAAATTGAACCCACGTCTGTTTAGCAAAAGACAGCTACTTTCTTTCAAACTGTCCATTTATGAGAGTTTTGCCCCATTGTGCAAGTTATGGTGTATTTCACACAGAAAGACAAGCTTTATCCATTAGCCAGGAAAACAGCTATTCAGCTATATGAAGGGGCTTATCTAAAAAATACAAGTATTAATCCCTAACTAGACTGCTGCAAAATCTGCTCTCCTTCATGTCACCTTGTTTTGTTTTGAATACACATTTAGAGAGGAGGCATGTTTCAGGTGATCTTCTCTTCCCTTCTCATTGCTCTAACTCAAACCAGTGAGTATTCAGCCTGGCCATTTTCATGTGGGAAACAGGAAATAAGGCAAAGATTTATCAGCTGTGCCCCACTGACATTTGGGAATATCAGATATTTTATGTCATAATTATGCAGCATTTTAGCTAAACAGGTTCAGTCCTTAATGAAGAAGATTTGGTTGCTGTGAAAGCCAAGGCTGAAGGGTAAGCTTCTTCTCATTTAGCTGCCTAAGAATTAGACACTTCCTTTTAATGATCACTGCAGATTCCTCACGAAACACTAATCCAAGCAACCTCAGGAAGGGATGAACATGCCTATGAGTCTCTGTCGAAAAGTGGGAGAAGCTAAGTGACCATCTTGAGCTCAATATATAATACTTAGATACACAGAGTTAGCAGAGATGAACTCAAGCATGAGAAGTATAGGCAAAAACTACTTAGCAGCTTTTAAAATGATTATTATATAAGCAGCACAAAAGAGATTTGACCAGATATAGTTGAAAAGAAACTATCACTCTGCTGTAAATCTGTATCTAAAAATTGTTAGAACCAAAAATCTAAGACAAGATGTTAAAAATAAGTGTGACAGGTGCATAGATATCTAAAGAAGGGCTAACAATTTCTTTTAAGTGTGTCTACTGAGCAGAGCCATATCGGCTCAAGGGAGCTACTAGCATTTGGTGTTTTTGAAGTGAAGCTATGAGTTAAAGGCTTTAAACTGACCGAGAAATCTACTTGATGTCATTACTTTTCTTATTACTGATTTTTTCCTAAGGTTTTTTTTTTGTCCACAACAAATGATCAATTTTTTACATTTTTATTATAGAATTAAAGGGCAGTGCTCAGGTGTCCTGAAATCTTGCCTCAAATGAGGCACACAGGCCAGGTGTTCATGCTTACAATTGGACAGGCAATTCCTCAGCATCACTACACTGCCAAGGAGCCAAAATTCACCATGCAATCACTTGAATCCGCTCAGAAACACCCCAGCCTGCAGTGACCATAACTCAATTTTACCTTTATTTATCTGCAGACTCTGAACTCTGCAAGAATCTGCAGGAGCACCTTGAACAAGAATGTGTGCCCTGAACAGATCTAATAAATTCTGAAAGCAAGGATGGACATTACCTGGAGGGTAGGTGGTGGAAGTGGGAATAGGCCCTATCTCACCAACCCTTTGAGTAATACTGGAGTTTTGACTTGAAAATGTCAGAAACCATAATGGATGATTTAGTTATCTGCAATCCACTGATGCAGAACAGCCCTTGCAAGAAGGAACACAAAGCACATTAAATGTGTGTATCAGAGAATCGTACAACAAATAACCTTGAAAAGGAAAAGACTGCTAAGATCATTGTGTCTTATTTTCTCTGAGTGGGCATATACCTGTGTGTCAGTGGCAGCATTTATGGTCTGTGTGGAAATGCACTGATGTTTAGAGATGTTTTGCTGAGCTTCTTCAGAGCAAACAGGGCCAGAAGAGGATGAAGAAACAGATTCAGGGCTCTTTAGCTGCCAAATGATTAAAAATGGTAGATCTGTCCCAGTAGATGGTAGATGACTGTCCCAAGAAGCATCACTTATACCAGAGCTGATTTTGAAAGTGTGAATCTGGAAATACCTTGGAAGATGGAGGCTCCTGGAGAGCCTTTTGGTCTTATCATGCATACAGAGAGTGTCTGCAATTACAGAGAGGAATATTTTTCTGTTCTTGATACTGCTAAAGGCTTAGATCTCTTAAACCATAGCCAGTGACAGGAACCAGTCTAACTTGGGGAAAAAAATCTGCACTACAAGAAAAACTCCAAAACAACAAGAACCACATTCTTAAGACTAAAAATAAAAAATAAAATATAAAAGGGTAGACAGGGAGAGATATTTGCCACCTTCTAAGAAGATTTTTAAATCAAAGGGGGACACCGTGATTAGATTATGGCCCCAGAATGACAACAACTCAACTTTCTCTTTGAACTCAGAGAGGCTCCCAGGATGGAGTGGTGTTCAAAGACAATTCCTTTGCATGAATAATATGGGGGAGGGTTTAATTACCACCTCCTCTCATTCTTCATCTTCTCTAGCCAGAAAGCTCAGGTTTCAGCAGTTTTGTTTCTCACTGACACTGTGGCAGACTGGGGGAAGGGAGAGGAGGGTGGAAATACTACAAGGCTGGGAAAAAAGGGAACCAGCCAGTGAGCTGTAGCGAAAAGAAAAAAGAAGAAAAGAAAAGAAAAGAAAAGAAAAGAAAAGAAAAGAAAAGAAAAGAAAAGAA
>VZUA01016019.1:0-19673 GCA_013401035.1 Horornis vulcanius
TGTGTGTGTGTGTGTGTGTGTGCTCACCTTCCCCACTCTGCAGCGAGGCTTCACCTGTATCTGGGGCACAGGAAGCAGCAGAGCTCTCCCAGGGCTTTGGGAACAGGGAAATTACGGCGAAAAGCCGCGAGCGAAAATAGACGGAGCAGACAAAGGGGGGAAGAAAGCTTTGTTCTCCCCCATTTTCACGGATGGGGAACGGTGGCAACAACTCCCATGGGCCAGGCAGAAAATGAGTGGCTGAACCCTGCATGGAACGGCCATCTCTTTAAAAATATCCCTCTTTTTTGGGGGGGGGTGGGGGGGGTGTGGATCCGACATCTGGAATTTTACTCCTGCAAAGGGAGGGTTCATTTTCTCTCCCCCCTCCACCTTGCACCCCACCAACCTTCAGGGACATTAAAATATGTGAGAAAGTGCAAATCCTAAATTAGCTCAATATTCACATGTTCCTTAATTATTGATGAAACTCTCGGCTCCCAAGGGAAGTTTTTGCAGAGAGAGCTGGGGGTCCCCAGCAGAAGATTCCCTCAGTGCTGCAGTTCCCAACTCTGCCCACTGCCCATCCTCCCTGATTCCACCAGGTTTTCCCCAAGGACTGCTACCTGGACCAGTTATTTTCTAGGTAAAAACCCCCAGAGCTTTGCCATTATACAAAAAATGCAGAAAACCTCTGCCCCTGAAATGCTACATTTTCCAGCATGGTGCTGGTCTTACTACTTTTAAATATTTCTGGTCTTACTACTTTTAAAATGCAGTTTTAAGGTTACAAAAATATATATTTTACTGTCTTTAGGTTAAAAGGAACTAGGAAGAGTTTCCCTCTTGCACCTTTAAATTTACAAAGATGGATTGAGATAAGAAAAAAAATGTATATGAGTGATTCAGAAGCAGATTTTGACTGAGAAATGGAGCTTTGTTTTACAATATTCCCACTTCTGCCACCACAAAACTGTGTCTTTGTACTGCCTTTCCCAGTCCTAGATCACTAAAAGTTTGTTGATCCAAGAAAAAATTGGTTTATCCCTGGATCGAACAGGTACAGAAACAAAAGCCTTGGTTATTGTCCCAAGTTCTCTGAGCTCTGATCCTTCCTGGGGAATTCCCAGGAATGAGAGGGAATTAGGCAAAGGATGGCTTTGGATGCCCACAATCCTCACCCCATATCCAATAGGATACACTACTCCCAGATATTTTTTTCCAGCCAGGTGTGATGCTGGGCAGTGTTTCCAATGGACTTTCTGTGGTTTCCCTCTCTCCTTGGAGTTTCCTTCCTTCCCTCGGTGTTGGCAGGTTCGGAGGTTTTGTGATGTAAATTGTGCCTTTTGAAGGTGGGTGCTGCAACAACTTGGGTCTTGTGTGTTTAAACAGGAGAAAATTGGTTAATTACGCTGATGAATGCAGCTAATTGTCCTTGCTGAGGGCTGAGGAGCTGGGTGCAGAGAGCACCAGGACACCTGAAAGGAGAACTGCAGCCATGGAGACGATGCTGAACTGTCCCCAAGTCCTCCACAGAGCCACAGGATGGTTCAGGGTGGAAAATCCCTCAGAGATCACAGAGTCCAACCATTCCCCAGCACAGCCAAGGCCACCACTGCCCCATGTCCCCAAGGGCCAAATCCACATGGCTTTGAAACTTCTGCAGGGATGGGGACTTCCCCACTGCCCTGGAAAGCCCCTTCCAATGCCTGACCACCCTTTCCATGGAGAAATCTCTCCTGAAGTCCAACCTGAACCTCCCCTGGCAGTTTGTGGCAATTTCCTCTTGTCCTGTCCCTGCTCCTGGGAGCAGAGCCTGACCTCCCTGGCTGTTCCCTCCTGTCAGGGAGCTGTGCAGAGGCAGAAGGTCCCTCCTGAGCCTCCTTTTCTCCAGGCTGAGCCCCTTTCCCAGCTCCCTCAGCTGCTCCTGGTGCTCCAGACCCTTCCCCAGCTCCATTCCCGTCCATTCAATTCCCTTCTGCTCCAGCCCCTTCAATTCACAAAAGATGCAGCTGCATCTCAATGGACTCAAATTCACTTAAACACAAGCACAGGTGGTTCTGAAATCTTTAATGCTGTCTTGCATTTATGCTTTAAAAATCCCTGGTTGTTACTAAGGGGCACTTGGTGATGTGGGTCAGTGGTGGCCTTGTCTGTGCTGAGGGAATGGTTGGACTTGGTCTCCCGAGGGCATTTCCAACCTCAGTGATTCCATGATTCTACAATTCTACCTCTGCTTTATGCTGGCTGTGTGTGAAGCATCGGAGCTGGGGTATCTTGGGAGGAAATTCAAGGAATTCTGCCTTTACCACATGTCTGGGCTGTCACTTGGGGTGCTCCAGTGCCATCTCCCACCCCTGGCTCCAAGGAAAGCTCTGCAGTCAGACAAAACTCCAAAATCCCATGAAGTTCATGCAGATTTGGGTCCAACAACGGTACCAGGACTATTTTTCCATGGCCTCTACTTCCCAGGGCAGTTTGGTGCCTGCAGGTGTTCACAAGCACAATTCAACCTCCATTATTGCTGCTCTAACATTGCACTTGCCAATCACGTCCTTGGCCGCGGATCCCGCAGCGGATTCCGAGCCTCAAAGCCAAGAACAGCCCTATCCCTGCAAAGAATGGAACAGCTCAGGAGAAACCAGTGTTGGAATGTTCCCAAAGCAAAAAGGGAAATTTCCTTCAGTCACTGCTGACCCGGGGTTACCAAAACTGAAAACATTTTAATATCTTTGCTGCCCGTGCCTCGTTCCCCGTTCGGGAGCGACGGCGGAGCGGGGAGTCTCATTTTCCTTGGTGTCCAGGTAATTTCACTGGGAGCCACCTCATTCTCTGAGTACAATGGATGAATTTATAACAAAAGGCCTCGGAGTTTGAAAGTCTGATTTTCGCGGAAATGAAACCAAGTTGTTCCTTTGTGCTCACATTCTGCTAATTCCACCATCTGGGCACTGACGTAATTCTTTTTCTTGTGCTTTCTAAAAAAGGCCTTCTTGCCAAACCCAGAGTTGGGTTAAAACTGAACTCAAAACCCACTAGAAACAAACAAACAAAAATATGTATATGTAATTTATTACTCTGAAACATGTTCTTCTTGTTCCAATCATCCATTTCACTGGACAGTATCTGGTAAGAAGAGCTTTTCATTGAGTAATGCTGACCACAAACACAGAGCAGAGCAGTTAAATCAATTGCTTCTGTCAAATACAAGCAATTTATGATTTATGATTATTTATTTATTATGATTTTCCCCTCCTAAAACCACATGCAGAGCTTGGGGCACATTGAAATTCCACATTTCCCAGGATAAAGTGCTGTGTATTTATCGCAGAAATAGAGAATCTTCCATTGGTAGCTGATACTTCCACCTGAGCCAGATTTAAGTCTTGGGTATCCTGAATTTAACAGGAGCAACAGCACAAATTTAAGGGTTTATTCCTGGTTTTATTCTTCCTGTAACTGACACTGGAATGTGGCCAAGCACCCACAAGAATCAGCACACAGAAACACATAAAAATTCACACAGGGAACAAACAAACAAGCCCAGCAGTATTTGGAGAAGGAAACCTTACTCCTTGACTAGCACCTTTTTAAACTGAAATCCCAGAGAGGCTATAAAAGTTTAGTTGGTTTAAGAGTTAAAGAATAACAATTGGAAACAATCAGGCTTTTGGATTCTAATAACAAAATAATTAACAAATATTCTGACTTGTGGTGAGCAAGAAATCAGGAGAGATGCTTCAGTTTAACATAAAATATTATTTTGCTGTCTTCTACCATTGAGAAGATGATTTTTTTCACCTCAAGCAAGGAGTTTTCCTCCCAGTTTGACAACAACTGATGGTTATTTGGTGCTATTTCACTTAAGGAAGCCAGGGACAAGCAGATTATGGTGAATAATAATTGTACAGCCTGAAAAGGAGATGCAACAAGGGTTAAAACCCCTGGCATGTGAAATCCAAGGAAAGGCATCTTGTTCTCCCACACAAGAAGTGAAATTTCATTTTGCTGCAGTGAATGAGCATGTCCTGAGGGCAGGGAAATAAAAAAAAAGGTGCTTAGGAAACCAAGAGATCTTAAAAAAGGAGGAGCTGAGCTGCAACCAAACCATCCATGTGGTCTGGGTGCTGCAGATGGAGCTTCCTCCACTGCACAATAAAGGCAGATTAAGGAGATTTTTTTCCCTATTAACATCTGCATCTTGACAATGTTCCTCAGACCATGTTAAGCAACTCTGCTGAGCTGAGACAATATAAAAATGTACCCATTTTCTTCAGCAGAGCAGCCAATGGGATGTTTTAGATTTACACTGATGAAACCCAGCCAGGCCTGGATGGAATGAGCAGCTCATGGATTTGGATTCTGGATTCTGCCAGGATAACTGGCTGGTGTTCAGGGTTGTGCTGTCAGTTTGCTGCGGCCAAAGAAATATCAGAACACCAGGAAGGTGAATCCTTCTTCCCATCCCACCACTTCCAAGCTTACCCATCTCTTCTGACAGCTCTGAGTGACATTAAAATGCCAAAATTCATGCTGAATGTTTCAGATCTCCCACAAAACTGCTCGTGGCAGTGCCCAGTTCCAGCATTCCTCACTTCCAGGCTTACAATGAGAAACAAGCTCCAGTTTGGTTATAAATCCAAATTGCAAGTTTTCAGTGTGTGAATGGCAACAGCAATCTGACTGTGCTTTTAAAATCTATTGGTCTCCCAATTTCAGGAAAAAACCTGGTTCTATCCAAGGCAGCTTTCTGGATTCCAGAGGTACCAGTGAAGAGATCCTGAGTATTGCCTAGAAATCAAAGATTTAGGTATGGTTAATAAATGATAAGGTTAATACACATTTCCTTTAGCTTTGGTGCAAAGTTACAACTGTTTGACAATGGTTTGGAGGCACAGGAAGGTCTTTTTATTTCATCCTTTAGTGCTGACACTCAGGAGCAAACTTTTAATCAGAGTAAGCATTTTTGGGAAGAAACAACATTCATTTTATATGTAAAAAGAGATGAATGTAAAAATTAGACACCACTTTGCAAAAATCAATGAAAAAAGACAAACAGCTTTGCAACCCCCACCCCTGCTTCCAGAAGCAGAGCTGGGCTCTCACAAGTAAAAACAATTTTAATAAAAAGGCAGTACTAGGGTGATTTTTAGGTTTTTTTCCTGGATTGAGAAACACACAGTCAGTGTGAAGCAGCAGAAAGTCATTCCCTGCCTTTCAGAGTCTTGATGTGTTAATCCTCCATGTGGATCCCTTCTGAAAGTGGCACTGAAGCTCCTGTTGGCCCAACACCTTTGGGAGAGCTGGGTTTAGATCCAGCCTGTGTTTAGATCCAGTCTGAGTTTAGATCCAGCCTGTGTTTAGATCCAGTCTGAGTTTAGATCCAGCCTGTGTTCAGATCTGGTCTGTCCCTGATGGAGCTGGAGGAGTGTCCAAGCCTGGATTGGTGCTGTGTTTACACAGAGCCTCCTCTAACACAGACTTTAAGCCTGCAAGGGTTAAAAGTTCTTGCAGTGCTTCTTTTTCTTTCTGGGTGCTCCTTCCCCACACTCCTCTGTCTCCTCTTTTTGCTTTTTGTGCTTCTTCTTGTGACGTTTCTTCTGCTTTTCCTCCTGTTCCTCTGCACTGAGTTCCTCTCCCTCAGAAATTCCCACAGAAATTTCCCCATTGCCTGTATTTTCATCACAACTGATGTTTTCTCCTTCATCCTCCTCTTTATGTTTCCTCTTTTTTTTCTTTTTGTGACATTCATTTAGTAGTGGATCATCCAGTTCTTTCCCATTCAAACTCCCTGTCTTAGGCTTTTTCCCTGCCTTCTCACAGTCCTCTGTCCTCTCTTCCTCATCATCTCTCCTCTGCTTCTTCCTTTTCTTTTTGACTTTGGTTTCCAGCTCTTCTGAAGGTTCCATAGCTTCATCAGCTGTTGGGCTGGAATGATCCACCTTTGTTTCTGTTTCCTTCTGGGATCCCTTCAGCTTTGCCATGCGCTTGGCAAAATATTCCTGGACAGTGAGAACACTCTTCACTGTATTGGAACCATCTCCAGGGCTGGAGAGCCAGTTGTTCCTCTCCTCTTCCTGGGAGTCAGGATCAGCAAAATCCTCCTGCAAGGGAACACAGAGGAGCAGGAGTGAGTCAGGAGTCATGGCTTTATACATAATGGTTTTTTGCTCACTAATAAGGAAAATACCGAAAAGCAACGTGGTGCTTTGAAAATTAACTGTGAAAGTATAAATTTGGGTGGAAGTGAGGCAACCCTTCATGTGAAAGATGCTGTAGGTTTAGGGAAAAGAGGTGGAAGAAGGGAAGGCAGCAAGAGAACACAAACCAAGACAATTTTCAGTAGTTTTGAGTTCCTTAGTTTCCCTCCTCCTACATAACTCATGTCTACCACTGTCATACTCAGTGCATTACACTGACTTTACAAAGCACATGTCGCTCTGCAAGACATAAACCAGCATGAAAAATGATCCACTACAATCCATCAGCCTGTGGCACAAAGGAAATCCCATGCCTGGAATAACTCTTCAGCAAAGAACTTGTGATCCAGGGAGCAATCCAGCACTGAGGCATCTCTTCCATCTTATCTGATCTTTGGGAATGTTTGTTTCCAAGCTGCTCTGCTGTCAGGGTGTCTCAGATGTTGTTATTTAAACAGGCTCCATTTGATCACACGTTATCAGATGGCACAAACAACATCACAGGTTACATCTTACAAGGTTTCTGCAGACATGAAATAAAGAGCTGCTCGTCTCCAGCTGCAGGTGAAGAGCCTCCTTTCTAGAAAGGAGATATCAAACTAAAAGCAAAGTATGGCTCTGGAGCTGGATGTTATGGATGGCACGAAGAGAATTGACTGAGAAAGCAACAAATGCCACAAGATGGAAATATATAATTTGTTAAATTATCTGAGATTTACAAAAGAAACAAAACAGAAAGCTGAAATTAAGGCTTGTTCACATACATACCAAAGCACTCAAAACAAAGCCTTTGTGGTAAAGCCTTTTGCTTGGCAAAATTCACAAATTACTCTTGGAAATGTCCCAAATTTTCACAGAATCACAGAATCATTCGGGTTGGAAAAGAGCTCCAAGGCCATAGAGTCCAACCTGTGAGTGACCCTACCTTGTCACCAGCCCAGAGCACTGAGTGCCACATCCAGTCACACCCTGGATACCTCCAGGGATGGGGACTCCTAAACTCCCTGGCAGCTCCTTCAATGCCTGATCACCCTTTCCATGGAGAAATCCCTCCTGGTGTCCATCCTGACCCTCCCCTGGCACAGTTTGAGGCCATTTCCTCTTCTCCTGTCCCTGTTCCCTGGGAGCAGAGCCTGACCCTCCTCAGTTGCCCCCTCCTGTCGGGGAGTTGTGCAGAGCCAGAAGGCTCCCCCTGAATCTCCTTTTCCCCAGGCTGAGCCCTTTTCCCAGCTCCCTCAGATTATTAATTGTTTTTTTTTAAAGCCCTGTACACAACACAGGGAATCAGGCACCCCCTCTGGATGGGAAAAGCTGGGAGGGATGGTGTAGAATCCTCACCAACATCTGCCCTACAACCCCTTCCTGAAGAAAAGGGGATCCACAGAGATAATTCCTTGTTTTTCCATTCATAACTGCACAGATGGGTAAGAGCATCCACTCTGCCCACACATCCTGAATCCTGCCTGCCCAAATCAGAGCAGTCAGATTTCACAGCCACTTTCACTGCCACAACCTGATACTCAGGGAAGGCCTGCAGAGAGCTGGGAGACAAAACCCCACTTATCTCAACACTTTATAGTTATTGCATGATGCTGCAGATAAGGGACCTGGCTCTCTTGAGGGCATCGTTAAACTTGCTGGCTGAAGTGGGGTTTATTAGGGTTTGTGAGTAAGGTTTTCCAGGTCTGGCTCCTTATGCATCCATAACCTTTACTCCCATGAGCAGGAATGCAAAAATTGGTGTCATTAGTGATGCATTACGAGTGGTGATTTCCTCATCCATCTGCTTTCAAGAGAGCTATTCCAGTGGAACGAAAGTAAGGCTGCACTTGAGATTCCAGTGATGTTTGTGTGGGCACTTATCAAAATTAGGGACTTTTCTTGTAGGGATATGCTGTAGTGTTCCTGAAGGGTCATGAAGTAACTGAAACTATTTGACTTCTGGCAAAGAAGCCTGAAAAGGGAAACACGGGGAAAAACAGGATGTATCCACACACGTCTCCACACAGGTTATATTTGAAAGGGGAGCTGCAGCAGAAGTTAACCAAGACAGAATTCCCAGGATAAATGGGTTGAGCTGTATTTATATTAAACCTGTTTTTAATAAGACCTAACCCAACAAGCAGAGATTCCCATGTCACCACAGGATCATTTAGGTTGGAAAAGAGCTCCAACACCATCATGTCCACCCTGTGACCATCCTTGTCTCCCAGCCCAAGGTGCTGAGTGCCATGCACAGGCCTTCTTTGGACACCTCCAGGGATGGGGACTCCAAACCTCCCTGGGCAGCCCCTTCCAATGTTTAACAACTCTTCCCATGAAGAAATAAATCCCTCCTGATGTTCAACCCGAACCTCCCCTGGCACAACTTGAGGCTCTTTCCTCTCGTCCTGTCCTTGTTCCCTGGGAGCAGAGCCTGACTCCCCTGGCTGTCCCCTCCTGTCAGGGAGTTGTGCAGAGCCACAAGGTCCCCCCTGAGCCTCCTTTTCTCCAGGCTGAGCCCCTTTCCCAGCTCCCTCAGCCTCTCCTGGTGCTCCAGCCCCTTCCCCAGCTCCATTCCCTTCCCTGGACGTGCTCCATCCCCTCAGGGTCTCTCTTGTCAGGAGCGTCCCAGAAGTGTCCCCAGGACTGGAGGTGCCCCAGCAGTGCCAGCACAGAGGGACAATTACTTCCCTGGCCCTACTGAAGTCCAGGCAAACAGGGTCATTTTCCTTCCCCCCACAGCAGGATTTTGACACCCTGGATTGTAAAAGGACAAACAGACTCCCAGGTTTTGAGCCAGAACCATTTCCCTCCCTACCCCGATGTGTGAAACACTCTTGGGCCCAGAACACCCGTTACTCCCTGGCCAACCAGGAAAGGATTTTCTCATTGCCTTGCTGACTTCAAGTCCTGACAACTTAATTACTGTAATTGAAGGCAAATATTACTTGAACTCTACACATTTCTTTCTTTTCATGAAGTACATTAGGCATAAAAATAAATGTTCCTTTGGTTAAGCAGAGGAGTTCCAAAGGTATGTATGAGTTTAGAAAATAAGAACCCTGCTCAGAAACTCCTTTATTGATAAGAATTTTAATAACCACGGGCCACTGAGCACAGAACTAACAGGGCATGGAGACAAGCAAAGAGGTGCCAACCCTAGAAAACCTCTGGGTTTAGGAAAAGCTTATGTAAAACCATAAATCACCTGGAAGGGCTGTTAAATGCCAAGGTATTCCTGCTTCTGTGGTGTACCTGTCCCAGTAGCCATGGGAACACTGCTGAACTCTAACCAGGGGTTTTCTCTAACCCCTCACAGTTTATGCAATTCCTCCCCTGCATGACCCAACACAGAGAAACATTTCAAACAAAAATAAGGCAGATATCCCTAACAGTGGATTGTGCTGCTGCAGTTTCTGAAAGACCAGCTAAAAGACAGAAAGAAATATTCTTGCTCCAGAGAACTGATGATCAGGTAAAAGGGAAAGAGCAAGGATGCTGTAACTGGAGGGAAACCTGAAGATTGGGCTTTGGAGAAGATGTTTGTCCATGCTGTGAGTTCCAAAATTGCCCACAAAATTGAGCAGAGGAGGTGAAGTTAGAAGGAATTGGGAAAAGAGAATTGGTAGGATGGTCCCAAGCAAAAAAAAAAAAAAGGACTGCTTGAAACGTGGTGTTAAATGTGGAATGAGTAAGAGGAAACAATAGGAAAATTCAAGGAGAGGTTGGGAAGTGCACAGGAAGAGATGAAGGTCAATTACAGGCAGAAGTCCCCTGTAAATATCATCTGTTTATGTAATTAGTGAAATGTATGGAAAATAACCTAAAAGACATAAAGCACTCCATGTACCACCGTGTTTTTCTCTGCCTTTCTTTGCTTGCTGATTAAATCACTAAGGGAGTACACTAAACTTACAGAGGGAAATCCTGGTTCCCTTGAATCCTGCAGGATCAGGATTGCATCTCTAGGGCATCCCAAGCTCAGAGCACCTTTCAGTTATTTTGTGAAAGGAAAAAACAGGGGGTTATGGATCAATCAACAAAGGAATTCACATCAGTGAAAAACAGTTTGGCAAGAGAAGAAGCCCAAAGTGGGAAGGATTTAGACACCTCATGAAATCAAATGGGTTTGAAACCCAACCTGGTCGAGTGGAAGGTGTCCCTGCCCATGGCAGGAGTGGGAATGAGATGAGCTTTAAGGTCCCTTCCAACCCAAATCATTCTGGGATTATTATAATTAATATTCAAAAATAAGAACTGCAGCTGCACGTTACCCTGGGAGGGGAAGTGAGATAGAACCCCTGCACAAAGCAAAGGGTGCTGGCAACATACAGGAGCAACAGAAGCAGCCTGGATTAATTCAGAGACGTTTCCCTCCTCTTCAGAATGCAAGTATTTTGTTTCCAGCACTTAAAATCTTAAAAGAGGGAAATAAAAGAATCTCTTATACCATCTCTGCTACATATGAACTACTATTACTTAAGCCCAGTAATTTCACATGACTTTGCTTTGTTGGTACTAATTCACAACAGTTTTGTGAAATCTGATTCACAAAATGACACAAAAGGGAAAATCCAGAAGGGATGAGCAAAAAAGGCAGAATAAAGCTAAACTATTTCAGTAATTTAAATTACAGAAAGTGGGCTGGATGAAGCACATGGAGCCTGAGTTCCATGGAAAACACAGGATCACTCTTAGCTTTAAAATGCAGCCACCACTCTTCTGCCTTTCTTAACAACTTTCTTGCTGAGAAACTGTAACAATAAGATTAAAATAATCCTGTTCTGTTCCTGCTGCTTCAGATCCTCACCAAGAGGTTGGTAGACCCCCGTGCAGTGCACAAAACTTGACAGGCAAGAGCTGAGGGCATCCCTGTATCTTTCCATCCCAGGAATGGCTGCAGATAATTCCTGAAGAGTCACTCTGGAGCTTTGCAGACATCAACATGACAGAGTCTTGCTTTAAGGAGTTGACAACTTCAAGTTAAGTACATTTGGATTGGGATCAAACAGGCGAGAGGGTGAACAAAGACCTGTAGCCTGATGAGTTTAAGCAGGATTAAAATAAATACATGCATAAATAAGGCCACATACCATCAGTTCTGCAGTCAGTTCTGGCATCAGAACAGGTACCCAGGAGGCTCTAATGCTTTTAATTTACCTGATTAAAATTGGTTTATTGCAGACAGTGTCTTGTGAAGAGCTGATGAGAACAGACTTCCAATACAGAAAGGGCTGATGCAAAGGGAAGACGGGACAATTTCCCTGGTGCTCATGTGGAAAAGGACAAGCAGCAGATGGAAATTATCCACAGGAAAGCTTTGCCAGTAGGAGAAATCAGTATCTTTGTGAAGCCTCAACAACCACTGGGAGTCTCAACCACTGAAAGCAACTCAGACAACTACCAGGGAAGTGTTAGGGGGAGTTAATCCTTGCTTGGAATGGAAAATATGGGATCTGGATTCCAGAAGCATTTTTCAGTCCTGTAATGCTTCAAAAACCTAAACAGAGATACAATTAGACCTCCTGGTGATCACAGAATTATTAAGGTTGGAAAAGCCCTCTCAGGCCACTGAGTTCAAAAATTCCCCAGCACTGCCAAGGCCATCTCCAACCCCTGTCCCCAAGTGCCAGATCCACACAGCTTTTAAATCCCTGCAGGGATGATGATTCCACCACTTCCATGGGCAGCCCATTTAAAAAAATGAGGGTTTAATGAAAGAGATGAGAAGCAGGGATACTGAACCTGGACAAAAATGGTAAAAAATTCAGGTCACTTAAAACTTGTATTTTGTTTTCCATGGTGGTGTAATCACCAGGACATGCCACATATCCATAGGAAGGTTTAATTTTACTACTATTTATCCTGAGTACCAACAGAACAATGAATCCATTGATGGGAAATGGAATGAAAATCCTGAATGTCCAATACCTGGATGACATGACACTTGTTAAAAGGACAAGTTCCAATTACTACAGAGAAGCACTTTCCTGTTTAACTCTGTTAAAATAAATTCTGTGCCAGAATATATTGAAACATCAGCTGCTGTCTTGCAGTTGATATTAACTTCTACACTACACATGAGCCATCAGCTGTTTCTAACCCAGCAAGGACAAGAAGAGAGGTGAGAAAGTAATTAATGGAAAGGGGACAATGAAAAATGTTTTAAAATATAGAGTGTTTTTCCATGGAATTATGAAGATCCATTTTTGCTACACCTGCAACTACAAAAGAGCAGATTGTTTCTCTAGCAACCAAAAGGCCAAGGAATTTTATTATAGTAAATCTATGCCAAAAATAATCTGGGGGTTATTAATAGAATCACTGACCTCTGGAGCAGAACTACTGTGAGTGCTAGACCAGCTCCACTTTTTTTAGTGGAGTCATGGAAACCTCCAAAGACAGAGGTTTTACCATCCTTCAGGATATCCCTACTCTGATAACAGAATCATGGAATGGTTTGGGTGGGAAGGGACCTGAAAGCCCATCCCATTCCACCCACTGCCAAGGGCAGGGACACCTCCCACTATCCCAGGCTGCTCCAAGCTCCATCCAGCCTGGCCTTGGATATGGCACCACGTCCTAATGAGGAGGTTTTATCACCACATAACAGTGCCCATTTCACCCCACTGCAGCAATCTACAGGTGCTTGGTTTTCATTTACATTGTATTTGCTGATTCCATTTTTATTTCGGTTTTAAATTCTGTGGTGATGCGTTTCTATTAAATCACATCCAAATTCTCCCAGCCTGTCTTGTCCTCCTATTTTATATTTTTGACAAAAGCTCATCCTGTACCTCAGCAGGTGGCCAATTTCAGCAATTTTCATTCACTCTTATAATTCACACAAGAGAAAGCCCCCATCTCTCTTGCTGATACTCTGGGTATGCAAAATGCCATTTTTGTGTGATACAAACAATCCATTTCCAGGGGTGTAGGATGAGCTGGAGCCCAGCCTGATCCCAGCAGTGAAACAGGAGCTGCACAATAGAGCTGTGACACTCAGCCAGGTTTTGCCTCCAGCCTGCAAACACCAGCGGAACAGGAAACAACAGGGTTGCAAAAGTGCAACAGATTAAATTTTGGCCAGGGACTTGATTGCAATGATAGTCCTGGGGATTCATTCCAGCTGTCCTGAGCAGATCCCGCTCAGGCCACAGCACCTGTATTTCCAAGGGCAGCTTGGGAATCCCTGCACTGTGTCCCACAGGGCACACACACACACTTCCTCCTACTGTTCTTACACTTTTCAGGAAAAACCCCAAATTTATTTAAGCTTTTGCACAACAAAGGCAGCGAGTAAAATCCAGGAGCTGAGGCTAAGGGGGAATACACATCGTGGGATAATTCCCAAGAGGTGCAGAAGGCTGAAGGCACATAAGGAAAAAGTTAAAAAACTCAGCACATGGCAGAGAAAATCCTTTTCATATCTTGAGAGACACTTAGATACTCCTGTGACATCTCACTCCTCTCCAGCTCCTCTGCTGAGGCCAGCACAACCTCTCTTCCTTCGCATTTCCCTGCAAATTACATCTGTGCCTTAGACTGGATATAAACAAAACTAAAGGAAGAGATTTCCCCTAGGATCTCTCTATTGGCACGATGCAGAGATCCAAACACAGTGACTTCATCTTCCCAAAAAGCACCTAAATCAATTCTAACTGTTCTGTTCTTACCTTGAATAACAGAGGAAGTACAGACCAGCAGAACGAGCACAGGACTGGGAAGGTCACGTTTCCCAAGTTCTCTTCCCAGCTGGTGGCAAACCCTGGAGAAGTTATTCCCTGCAGCTCTGGCACAGGTTACCAAAGCATAGAACATGCCTGATCAACTGCATGAAACTCACAACAGAGCTGAGAGCTTCATAAAGGGTTTGTAAGGTGCCTTGAGATCCTTCACCAGGGTATCCCAGATAAACAAGGATGGAAATAACCCTGGAATTCAACTCACCTGCACCTGGGCTGGGACACTGAACACAGACCTGACCCAGCTGACTTCTGTGACAGATCTGTGAGGAATCAAATCACCAGGAGCCTCAGATACTGTATTTTAAAGGAGTGGGCGGAAGAAAAAACAGGGGATGGTTTGGGTTGGAAGGGACCTTAAAGCTCATCCAGTCCCACCTCCTGCCATGGGCAGGGACACCTCCCACTATCCCAGGGTGCTCCAAGCCCTGTTCAACCTGGCCTTGGACACTTCCAGGGATCCAGGGGCAGCCACAGCTTCTCTGGACAGCCTGTGCCAGGACCTCATTGCTCCCAAAGGGAAGGATTCCTTCCCAATATCCCACCTATCCCTGCCCTCTGGCAGTGGGAAGCCATTCCCTGTGTCCTGTCCCTCTATGCCTTGTCCCAAGTCCCTTTCCAGCTCTCCTGGAGCCCCTTTAGGCCCTGGAAGGGGCTCTGAGGTCTTCCTGGATCCTTTTCTTCTCCAGGTGAACACCCCCAGCTCTCCCAGCCTGGCCCCAGAGCAGAGGGGCTCCAGCCCTTGGAACATCTCTGTGGCCTCCTCTGGACTCATTCCAGCAGCTCCACATCCTTCTGCTGTTGGCCCCAGGGCTGGATCAGGTCTGCAGGTGGGATCTCACCTGAGCAGGGCAGAGGGGCAGAATCCCCCCCTGCCATTGCTGCCCCCACTGGGGATCAGCCCAGGATGCAAATCAGTGCAGATTTGTTTTGCTAATCCTGAAGCCAGATTCTAGACGTCTAAAAAGTCTTCAAAAGTCTCAGTCAGTCATCCATGTCCCCAATACTGTGGGTACTGTGCCATGCTCAGAAGAAATCCAAGCCTTCTCCACATGTCCTGTCACTCCCTGGACACTTTTTATTATCCCTTTGTAATGTGTGTGGAATGGACAGCTGCTACTAAGGATTCAGGAGACCAAATCCTCCCTGATTCTTGAGTTCAGGATTTCTTCCTGTGCTCCACAGATACAGAAGAACCCCAAAAGAAGTAACCAGTGGGTTTGGCCAGCCAGATTGTGAATACAAGCAAGGTATCAATGAGGACTCTGAAGACTTGGCATGCTGAGAGAAAGAATGGAATAAAAACCATTGGAAGCACCCAGAGAATAGAAAGGAGTTCTGGTAGTAATTCCAGGAGCAAGCACAGTCACAGCATCACAGCTCTGGCTTCTGGCAGAGGAAACCACATGTGCTTTGAAATCTGAAAACAACACCTGCTTATGTCAAACTCCTCCTCTGGCTCTTTTCTAATGATAGATATAGAAAAGCAGACCTGTGTACAAATAAAGGGCTTCCAGGAGCATTCAAAGCAGGTAATTTAAATCAAAGCTTTGCTCCTTTCCCCTTCCCCTCAGAAAATGCTTCTCAAAAGGAAAATCGACACTTGAGCCTCTTCCATTCCTGTGATCCAGGAGGGTGATGTGTGGGACAGCTGATCCATGGATCCAAACCAGCTCACACCTCTGGGCAAGGGGACAGACATTTCCTGTTTTTCAGCATCAGCAGTGGCCCAGGAGCCCCTGAGAAATACCTTGTGTCACTTTGTTGTCACTTTTTAGTGTGCCTTCCTCAGACTTGGTTCCTTTCCTCTAAGCAGGTGTGAAGGGGGACTCAGAGCACAGGGAAATGAATCAGAACTTCACAATTTGGGGCAGGACAGACCAGAAATGCCATAAATACCAGGAGGGCTCTCCTGTGTAGGCTAAAGACAGATGAAGAAACACAAAGAGCAAGAATGAGAATTAAATTTGAAATACAACAACAGGGTTGTGTATACACATTTTTTCCCTTCTCTCCTATCTATAAGGGTCTGAAGAAAAGAGTTTGTCTGATGAATGGGATTTATTTTTCAAGGAATACCATTCATGCAGTGTGCCTACAGTTCATAAGGATCATATCCTTGTTTTCAAGGATTCACACAGCACAGCCCAGTGACTACAACCCAGCCAGGTACAACCTCTCTGCAGCCTCTTTTTCATAAATTCTTGCATTTCTTCTTCATTTCTGCCTTTAGTTTCGGTGTTTCCTTAAACAACTCTTCTGACAATCAGCTCCTCAGATCATTTCCAACTGGGACTCATCCTCCCCTCCAAAAATCAACCCAACTCTTCTCCTCTCAGCTTCAAAATGCTGTTCCAAGTGTTTCCCTATCCATCTTGCCCGTGTCCTACCTTACCCTCTCGCTGTCTGAGATGTGTAACATCCTGCCCTTGTTCTGTCCATCATTTCCTTGCAAGCTCTCTGGGGAAGCAATTAGCCCACTTGTGAGCACTCTACAACATAATTAACAAATAATAACCACTGAGAAATGTAGGCCAAAAAAGCCAAGTTATCACAGCCCCATTTCTGCAGAGACTTGCATTGTTCCGTGCTCGCTTGCAGCTTCCAAGTTCCTGGAGGCACAGATTCTCCTCCAAGGCAGCACAAAAGCAAAGGTGAACACTGTGTTTTAAAGAAGACACAAGATGTTCTGACTTTATTTGGATTTCCAGGCTTTGCTGCTTTTCCCTGCTCATTAACACGACCAGTTTTGAGTATTTACACAGAGAACACTACAATAAATCTCAGAATTGGAGATGAAAGTCTCATAATTTGGTTCTAAATTAACTCTGGCAACGTGAGCACTGAAGGAAGGAAAGACAGGATGATTGTAACCACGAGCAAGATGCAACACTAACCTCATGACATCATTTAGGATGAAAAAACTGCTGGAGGAGACAAGGACAGAACCTATTCTTGAGTTTCCATCCACACATCCCACAACAGCCAGTAGGGAATGGTAACAGTTGTCAGGGAAAGCCTAAAAACTCACTCTTATTTCAGCAGCAAATAAAATATTTCCAATTCCTGAGGTTTCCTACCGTAAGACAGCTCTTCCAGGCTCCTTCACATTTCCTAGGAAGTGATATGAGTCCTGGGTATCCCTTCAATACTGAAAAATAAGGTGCCAAAGCAATGAGACAAAGGTTTCTAATAAGGCTGAAGCAGAATTCTGCTGGGGAGCCAAGGAAGCATAAAGGAGGATGGAGAAAAGGATAAATGATGAGTTTGGAGTGGTTATGGGGATGGAGAAAGATGGCATTTGGAATGTACAGAGAAGAAATAATGTTGAGGAAAGAGGGGGGAGAAAGGATGTGGTTAAATCTCCACATTTTACAGCTTTGAGTAGGTCAACAATGATGATTCTGAAATTCTGATTTTAGATCAATCCACCACTGATCCTGTCCTTAAACACCAAACTGAGCTGGATCCCCACTGAGAACAGGACAGTGAACAGCACATTTCAGCCACAAAGCAGCTGGAAAACCTGTAATGGAGCAGTTGTCACTAATTTATGGATAATCCTGGAGCCTGAGAGTGCCAGAATGTCTCATCCAGCCCTGCAACCTGAGCAAGACAGAGCGTGTCTGCTGTGACCTGGGACAAAGGATCCTCATGGTCACTCTGTGAAATCTGCCATCCCTGGCACAACTTTGGCTCTGCCAACCTGCAGAACAACTCACCTGGTTTAACCTTAGGTCATTTGAGGAGAGAACAGCTCAGATCAGCACGTACAGGATAGATATTTCCCAGGCCTGCTTCAGTGGCAAAGAAAATTTTAAATGTCCAGGAGGAGAGGTCTTGTCCTTCAGAACTGATAAAAAGCCACAGCATGGCTAGAAGTCAATCATCTTTTAGGACCCCTCCAACCCAAACCCTCCTGTGGTTCTCTGACCCTATAATGTTGAGACACTTTGTAGTCTCACAGCCAGGATCTTGTCTCAGCTTTTCTGCTCATGGGCAATCCAGTCCTGATCTCCCAAGCATTAAAGGTTAAAACATTTGATTTATTTTTGTTTCACATCTGTATCTGTCCAGCCTGCTCTTGGGTTTACACTGAATTCCTCTCCTAGGAGTAAAGAGCCTCATTTTCCACCTTCAAACCCATCCTTGGACTTCTTTGTCTTTGGGCTGCTTTCCATGGCCAACCTTTGTGTTCCTGCTCTGCTTTTCACAAATTACAGAATGGTTTGGGTTGGAGGGAACCTAAAGCTCATCCAGTTCCATCCCCTGCCATGGGCAGGGACATCTTCCACTGTCCCAGGTTGCTCCAAGCCCTGTCCAGCCTGGCCTTGGGCACTGCCAGGGATCCAGGGGCAGCCACAGCTCCTCTGGGAATTCCAGCCCAGCCCCTCCCCACCCTCCTTCTTCCCAACATCCCATCTAACCCTGCCCTCTGGCAGTGGGAAGCCATTCCCTGTGTCCTGTCCCTCCATCCCTTGTCCCCAGTCCCTCTCCAGTTCTCCTGGAGCCCCTTTAGGCCCTGGAAGGGGCTCTGAGGTCTTTGGATCTTTCTCTTCTCCAGGTAAACATTCCCATCTCTCCCAGCCTGGTTCCAGAGCAGAGGTGCTTTCCCTTTCTTTTTGTATTGTTTTGGTGATGACTGCATTCCTGATTTTGACCTGGTTGAGTTACAAAGGCACACTTGTCTTTCATTACACCAAGTATGAGCTCTATGGAACTGCATAAAGATTCCGTAGCAATGCAAAAAACCGACACTGAGAAAATCCCCGTGCCTGCAATTCCAGATAGATTTCCTAGGATTTTATTATTAACACTTTGTGTAATGCCCTGAGGGGAGTGAAGAGCTCTATGGTTGCCCCATGAACCACACAAAACACAGAACCTGTGCCCCAAGGGACTTGCAGGTTAAAGCTCTGGGTACAAAACAATACAAATAATTGCCAGGTAGGTGATCCTGCAGGCAGCGTGAGCGTTCCAAGCCTGAACGTCTCCTGGCACAGGAGCTCTGGAAAAGAGTGAGAATGGGATGCTTATCACAGCTCAGCAGCAAACTGCTCCAGGAATGAGCAGCAAAATGAAGACTCAAGAGGAAATGGCAGATTAAAGGGAAGACAAATTTGTTCCCAATGCCTCATTTGCTCCTAATGCTCTGCGGTCTGCAGGTAAGCAAAGGAAAGAGCCGAGGAATCCCTGAGGTTGGAAAAGCCCTCTGAGATCACAGAGTCCAAGCATTTCCCCAGCACTGCCAAGGCCACCACTGACCCATGTCCCCAAGTGCCACATGAACACAGCTTTTAAATCCCTGCAGGGACGGGAACTCCATCACTGCCCTGGGCAGCTGTGCCAGGGCTGGACAACCTTTTCCATGAAAAAGTTTTTCCTAATATCCAATGTAAACCTCCCCTGGTGCAGCGTGAGGCCATTTCCTCTTGTCCTGTCACTTGTCACCTGGGAGAAGAGCCTGACCCCCATCTGGCTGCACCCTCCTGTCAGGGATGTACCAGCCCAGCACAGAGCTGGCTGTCCCCAGCCCCCTCCTGTTCCTCAGCTGTGGGAAGCTGTTCTGTCGAGAGGGAAGTGATGCTGGTTGGGGTCTCAAATCCATAATTTGAGCTCTCAGAAGAGCTTACCAAGAAGCCTTAAATGTCCTGAAGGAGAGAAAGAAACAGATGCCAAACAGCAAAGAAATTCTTGCTTGATGCTGAGCATTAAAATGGCATAGAGAAAAGGGAAATAAAGACTCACAGAATGGTTTGGGTTGGAA
>VZUA01016022.1:25403-43934 GCA_013401035.1 Horornis vulcanius
CGCTGCCCCGCCACCGCGCTGCTCCGCGCCGCTGCGCGCCCGGCCGGCCGGCGGCGGGAACAAAGGGCCGCGGGCTGAGCGCTCTCTCCCTGTGCCCAGGACGCGGCGCTGAGGCTGGTCGCCCGCCGCCGCCGCGCTCCCGCTCCCGCCCCCCCCCCGCCACACAAAGGCAGCCGCAGCTGGACGGGCGAGGGACCGCGCTCCACGCCAGGGCTCCGGTGCAGCGTCTCGGCTGGTCTTCTCCATACTCATGAACATACAAAGGTCAACCCCTATCACGATAGCACGATATGGGAGACCGCGGAATAAAACCCAGGATTTTGAAGAGCTCTCGTCCATACGGTCCATCGAGCCAAGCCAGAGTTTTAGCCCGAATCTAGGCTCGCCGAGCCCGCCGGAGACCCCGAACTTGTCGCATTGCGTTTCTTGCATCGGGAAATACTTATTGTTGGAGCCTCTCGAGGGAGACCACGTTTTCCGAGCCGTACATCTGCACAGCGGCGAGGAGCTGGTTTGCAAGGTAATGCTTCTCCTTGTTCTCCCCCTCCCCGGGTTCTCCCCCTGTCGCGCCTGGGTTTCCCGTGTCTTGCAGGAGGGTGAGCAGGGCCGTGTACCTCATTTATTGAACAGTGGAGAAACAAAAGGCAGGGACGCAGGATTATAGGCGAATCCTGTAACTTTTCCCTCTCTCCAGACAATGGCCACGTTATAGCGGTGGCCCGGAGCCAGGTCTGCCTTCTATTGGCAGGGGGATATTGTTCTGGAAAGAGCCATTCTTGAAGTAGGTTTTAACGTGAGTTCAGATCAGGAGAAAGCCTCATCTTTCCCCGTACTCACTTTTTCAAAATGGAGTAGGGAATCCCCAGCTAATTTTAAGGTGTTGGGACCTGCTGGCTTCTTCGACTTTTACTGCCCTCAATTCTGTGCATTGGGATACGGAAGAGGATGGAGAAGCAGGGGGTGGGGGCAGATTGCCACCAGCTTTGTCTTAAAAAGTGATTTTAAAAAAAAAAAAAAAAAAGGACCACATCCAATTAATCAGCCTGAGCTCCCTCACGGTGGAGGTTGTTTGCAAACAGCATCCTCCCCCATTGCCCAAATGAGCAAGAATAAAACCTGCACACCTACGGTTTTTAGAAGTGCAGACAAAATAGCTATCCCACTCTTTGTAGCCTGCCGGCTTTTCTCTGCCTCCTCCCAGTTTGTTCCTACTATTGAAAGGTGAGCTGTGGAAAAAAGAAATCCACGTGCATGCACATCTGTGGAGGGGTGTTTTTCTCTTTTTGAACTGAAGGAATATTATCCTTTGTTCCCAATTTGTGATTCTTGTTGTCTGTAGTGAGACAGACTTATGTCCAGCAAACTGAAGCAGTACCCAGTAGTAGTTTTTATAACTACGTAGCCAGTTGCATGCAACCTTGCAGCACATGCTGCAGTGTTTGTCTTATTCCCAAAACACAGAATTAATGCCATTTGGCAAATTTCTAGATGGAAAAGTAGATGTATTTATAGCTTACTAGCATTCCAGGAATTAATAATAGTGTTGCTGACTTTCATACTTTCTCATACTTGATTCATAAAAAGTTATGGACTAGACTGTAGCAGAGAAGTGAAGATAATTGCTCCTCCTTGCTATTTGTGAAGATTGGAGCTCAGAGGGCAATTTAAATATGCTTACTGATTGAGTTATAAAAGCTGATGTTAAGGCAGTCTAGGACTTCATGTGATTATTTGGGGGGAAAAAGGCCCATGGCTTTGCAAAGAACTAATATTGCATGCTGAACTGGATGCTTTGTTAGTAAACTGAAACAGAACATGAGAATTTCGAGAATGAAAGCCCAGCTCGATGCAGTAGTACAGTGCTGCACTCTAGGACATTGGCATCTTTTCATGAAATAAACAGATCTCACAAAGCTGCTGCTCTGCATGAAATTCTAGGTGAACTTGCATAGCAAGTGGTAAAGTGGGGGCTATGCGCTTCTTTGTTTCCTGTTTGGTTTGCAGGATTAAGGCACTGTTTTGATAACAGTATGAACAGTATAACTGCAGTTCACAAAGACTGGGCTGTTATTTTTTTTTCCCTTCCATTTAAACTGTGTGTTTTTGAGCTGATCCTGACATTTGAATAGTATCAGTTTTTCCATATGTGCGAGGCACTACTAGCTGTGCTCCAAAAATATGATCTTAGCCTCGATTGCTGGTTTGTGAGTATGCAGTTGTCAGTCCTGAACTCGCCTTAATTTAATGTGTGCTTTAAAATGCCTGCAGTATCATGACAAGTATTTGTCAAGTAGCCTTCTGGCAAAGAGAGGTGCTCTCTGGTATCTTACTGAAGATGCTCTTAGAGATTGCTTGCAGAAACGTTGGGTTGGATAGCAGACACATACTGATGATTCTCAAGATTCATTTGGCTGCACCCACTGACTGTACAGATGCCGTTATTTGCTTCAAGGCTCTGTGGCATCCAAACAATGGTAACTTCTCACTTCCAATTCCCAGCGAGACCTAAATCAAACTGCAGCTTATTGGACATTTGCTGAATCAAGGCCAGGGATCTTAAAAGCTGGGATATAAAGAAGCCCTTTGTCGAAGGTATTCGATACTCTAGCAGTATGATAGTGCTTCCTATCTACCCCCTTTCAAACACAGTACTGGTGCATATCCAGAACTACTTATTTAACATAGTCTGAGAACCTCAAAATGTAACTAAATTACATTATGGTAATCTGGTTTAAGAGAGAATTCTGGAAAAATGGTTTTTCACATGAGAGTTTGAGCTACATCAATATTCCTGCTTAAATTTTATTTTAGAGCAGCTGCTTTGTAGAAGAGCCATTCACTTACAATGTAGTCCTTACGAGTTTTGAGATCCAAATGTCAATGAATTCTCCTCTGGAATGAATTGCACACCAGGGATTTTAGCAACACCCCCTCCCTGCCCTGTTTCTGCTTCCCTGGTGCACCATGTCACCAGAATGCCTCGGTGCTAATCCTCCCCCCGTAAAATGTGCTGGGTCTGTTTGGCAGTCTGCCGTTAAGGTTGTTTTTCCCTGTGCCAGAGTAAGGCAGTGCAGGTATGGGGTGAGGAGAAAAGGAGGTCTGGGAGGAGGGGGTGTCCCGGTTTCTTGGGATTTGGGTCCTCTTCTGTGGAAGAAGTTTGTTAAGATTGTGCTCTGAAACATTAAATGATGCAGGTTTTGAAGCCTCAGGTAAATTTTGATTGAACTGTATCTTTCTCACTCTAAAGGTTTTTAAAGCTATAGAGAAAGCAGGGAGATATTTGCTTCTCAGAGTGGGTACAAATATGCCCACTATTGGAACACAAATAGAACACAGAAAGGAAAAAATTCAAATGCAGTTTAAAACAGTGGTTAGAGAACTAGACCAGTTCTTCAAATTTATATTTCATTCAAAGGACGCATGACTACCTTAAATTCTTTTTTATCAAAGTAACAAAACACTCAGGAGTAGGTTACATATTAATCAAGTTTTTATGCTAGTGAAAATGCTAATACTTGCTTTGCAGTCCTCTGCAGCAGGTATAATTAAAAAAAAATCACTGCTATCAGTACTTTGCTCATAGTCTCTTTTAGCACACTGACTTCTGTTATTCTCAATGAAGTCTTTCATTTTCTTGTAATGTGGTCTTTTCTCAATTGACTCAAATACTGATTCATTCGTCATCACTAGATTATAGTAACTTTTTATATTTGGGTTTCCCAGCAGCTTTTTAATTCTTACAGCTCATTCATAAGATCAGCGATAACATACTCAGTAGTAAAAGGACACTTTGCTTTTAATGGAGCACTTGATTGAAATGCAGAGAGTTCAGGGTGGTTTTGTCTTTGCCTTTTGAAGGGTGTTTGTCTGTGCTCCAACAGGCAGAGCTATTTCCCGGGTTGTCCTTCTGATCTTATAAACAGCCATTGTGGAACTGAGACTTGGAAAGTGAAAGTGACTTTGCTGTTTTTCAGAGATGAAAGAAAGGCAGGAAGTAAACAGGAATAGCAATAGATGAGACTTTAAGCTTGAAAAATCTTTAAGGCTTTAATGGGTTAAAAAAATCAAAAGAGGCAGGCATGTGTATCAGGGTGGATTTAATGTGACAGCTCCTCTCAATACAAAGCTACTGGCTGTATTTTTATGAGTTTATTTGGATGGAAAATTGAAAAGAAACGCTCTTCCTTCGGAGTACTGCCCTTATACATCACAGCTTAATTTGGTTTGCATTCTGGATTTGGTCAGGTGTTAGCTAACTCAACTATGCTTGCTACCAGTTTTGAAAACTAGCCTTTCCTGTCGAGGTTACATATGCGGGTTTGTGCAGTCTGCTTTGTCTTGTCCTTGGTGCCGTGAGTTTGTGACATCCTGTTTACATGGGTGCAGCTTTCAGCAGCAACATAAATTGTACTTAGAGATGGTTTTGTTAGCAGAATCGGATGTACCATGACTTCACTGTCCTTCATGTCACTAACCCTGGCTTTACTGTCATTGTTCCTGCAGGTGTTTGATATTGGCTGCTACCAGGAGTTATTAGCACCATGTTTTTGTCTGCCTGCGCATAAAAATATCAACCAAATTACTGAAATAATTCTTGGGGAGACAAAAGCTTATGTGTTCTTTGAAAGGAGCTATGGGGACATGCATTCATTTGTTCGTACCTGCAAGAAGCTTAAAGAAGAAGAGGCAGCCAAGCTCTTCTATCAAATAGCTTCTGCTGTTGCACACTGCCATGATGGTGGACTGGTACTGCGAGATCTCAAGCTGCGAAAGTTTATTTTCAAGGATGAAGAAAGGTAAGAATCTCCCTCACTTTACAGCTGGGAGTGCCTGAGGTCAGATAGTTGGAGTTGCAGGACGCTGTACCCTTTGTTTGTAGTACACTTTATTTTCCTCTGGAGCCTGAGTGTGGGATGGATGTGTCATTTTACCTTCTGGCTTAGGTTTTGGAGTAAAGCAAGTACAGAGCGCTGTTTGCATCGGTGCTTGGCCTCTGCTTCTCCGTCTAGAGGAGTTTCCTCATTCCTGATGGGGAGATCTCCTGCAGTCAAGCTCTAAAAGTGTGTCTGGTGTGAGACCTGCGCTATCATAAAAGCTGCTGGTGTTAAAAGAGGATCCAGTATATGTTAAAGAGGACTGGGGGCTGAAATGGCTCATTCCAGGGAGGAGATGTGAAGAGGAAGAACAGTCAAGTGTTTTCTGTAGGACTGTTCTGAGGACATCTTGTTTTCCATGCAGGGAGGGTCTGGAAGCTGCCTGTAAGAGTGTTATGTGTCACTAATTGTACTAAAACTGCCTTGCACCAGGGGTGCTTGTTTGTAGAATCAGGTGTTGTACTTGGAGAGCTACTGGTTTTGGTTTTTTTAAATAATATCTCCTTATACACCCTCCTATGTAAATGATTTGGGGAAAGAGTATGGGCAGACAGGGAAAGAAATAGTACTGGATGCTCTGGGTATATTGTTGAAGTGCTCATTCTGATGTGGGGCAATAGCTGTACTGTTGTTCCTATGGAAATCTCCTATCTCTTTCCTTGTGTTTATCAGTCTTCTTTGTCTTGAATGATGAAGTTATTTTCAACTTCCACATAAGGTATCAGAGCAATAAATACTGAAAAATGTCAGGCTTTCACAGAGTGATTAAATTGGAAGATGACCCTTAGAAAAAAACCCCAAACATCTAAATGGGAGGAGAGCCTGCCTTTGTGCTTCTTAGTAGAGGATGGGAAAATGTTTTGTCCTTTAATTAAATGCTAAAAATTATCTGAAAACTTGTTCAAACTGCTGCAGAGTGAAATGGATGTTCTGGAGAGCTTTGTTAAAAATAAACAGTGCATATCAATTCTGTCTGGGGGAATTACAAGCAGCAAATTCTCTAAGTTCGCCACAGGCTCAGGAAGTTGGTGATCTAAAAATTATAAAAAACTAATAAACAATTCATTCAAGAAGGAAAAGTTCTGAGTCTTAAAATAAAAATGACATCATAGAGATGTCCATATATCCCATTTAAATATTTGCTACATAAATTTTATTGCAAGCTGAGTTTTGCAAAGTGGGCTTCTCATTTTAATCTATTTACAGACTGAAAAATAATATATATATATTCACTTCTTAATTCAGTTCAGATGATTGTCTGCTAAGCATTTTTCTTCTGCAACCCAAAGATCTGATTGAAAGATCCTCATCTTTTTCAAATAAAAAAGTCTAAAATTAAATGAGCTTAATGTCCATTCATAGAGAAAAGCAGAGCAGGTGGATATAAACTGCGCTTCCACAGCTTTTACTCCCAGTTTAATAATTAAGCACCACTGTAGAACCTCTGATGCAGATAAGAAGGAAACTTGTGCAAAATAGTTGAGAGAGGGATTGTTCTGTGTTGTAGCTGATAACGTCCTAATGTTCAAGTGGATTTTTTTTACTGGGGATATATGTAAACATGTGTAGTTTTGCATGAAGAACAGAACTTGGAAAGGCTCCTCCATGGGAAGGCAGCATGAGCTCAGATCAGTGCAGTGGGAGCAGACGTAGGCCTGTGCAGAATGCTGTTGAACTTCTACCCTGCTGCTTACTAGGAACTGAATGCAACATAGGAGGCACAGGGCCAAATGCTTCAGCCACCCAAGAAAAGTGGTGTGTACTGTAATAGAAGTGTTGGCTTTTATGAATGTTTTTAACTTAGCTGTTGTCTGCAAAATGACAGTGTTACTCAGTTTTAAGCATTGTCTTCTAATTATACAATAATTCACTTTAAAGGTCAAATAGGACTTGCTGGTTATTTTTAAGATAATCATAATGCGGTTTTCTTCTGGATGTAATGTTGGTTTGTAAGTAGGAAGGTATTGTAATCCTTTCTCTGCTAAATAAACAGAGATGAAATAATGTGAGATAGAAATAGAACCAAACAGCAGTGACTGCCTTTTTTCACATCCTCTGATCATCATGCTGTAATCAGTCATCACTTTCAATCTGCTGCTATATTTAGAAATGAAAAATCTTCCTGGTCTTCCTGAGTTCACAGAGGTGTGGGTGTGTTGCTTGCACCCCTCCGAGCTCCCGTGTGTCTGCGGCTGCTGCTGGGGATGCCTGTGTGCTGAGCAGTCCTCGAGGAGCTGCTGTCAGCAGCAGTGCCTGGCAGATGGGTGCTGCACCATCCCTCGCTTCTGGTGCTCACATTGAACCAAAGAGGGAGAGAAGAGATGAAATTGATGTTTTGAGAAATGTGTGTGAACTCTGATGCTGTGTGTCACCTGCTCTTCAGTGGAGCCCTTTCTTAGTAGTTCTTTTCCTATTTCTTCAAGGCTGTTTTTCTGCAGTTCATTTTAAGTACCTATGGCTTTGGAACTTCTTCTTCTTGAAGACTCTCATGGCTTTTATTTTGGTAGAAGAAAAGATGGGAAATCCAGGCAGCACATGAATGGAAAACTTGGTGCTTTTAATTTTTTTTAGTAAGATATTTGTCTGCTGTTAGCTGGGAGCTGCCAGAATGGAGGAGCCAGGGGGAATATGGAGGTTATATGGAAGTAGTTCCATTTGTTTAAAAAAGAAAATAATTTTTAAAGCATTTCTTAGTACATCATCTTTCATTGAACCTAATGAGATCCTGGTAGTTCAATAGTAAAACAGAGCTCCTGGAATTTTGCAAGTGGGTACATATAGTGTTGAAACTCTTTTCTACCCCACTCCCATTATCTAAATTACAGCTGGAATTTGCAATGATTTCAGCTCCTGCTCTAACAGCACCAAGAGTGCCCTTTGCTTCAACTTGATGTCCCCACTAAAAATGCGTGTTATTTGGATGTTGCAAATCACAGTGCCTTGGGATGTTTCTAATGAAATGGGAGGTAAGAAGGTGGAATAAAATATTATTGTGGGCTGGTAGCATTGAGCACTTGGTAGGGATCCTAATCATAGTAGAGGTGTTCTCTTAACGTGCTAAATCCATGACAGACTCTGATCATGTCATACACTATGGCATGTGTGTAAGTACATCAGCACTTAAAATGAAACTCAGAATTCCACTGTGGAAACAAACAGAAACAAAATTGGCTGTGTTTCAAGGTAATTTGTAGTTTCTTTATATCCTGAACTGTAGGAAGTTTGAAGATAGGGTAAATTGCATTCCATAAAAATGATGTAAATGATGTGTGGTGTTGCTACTCGGGTTTTTTGTTTTGCATAAAAGGTAGTGCAGTTGCGGTTTTTAGGGGGAGATGTGTCTGTGGATCCCTTTAAACTATAAGTGAAACTATATAAGTAAACTATAGGTGAAATAGCCAGTCTTGTAGTATTGAAATTTCGGAGTTAAACTCCATAAACCTGCAGCTGATTTTGATGAACCAGAAGTTCTAAGACATTACAGCATGGCTGGAAATGTTTTGTAAGACTGGGTTAGCAAGCAGAAGCACATCTATTAAATGAGTGCAGTGGCTTCCAGAACACTGAAAATATGGAAAAAAACACTGACTTGCCATGCTGAGTCTCAACAAACTTTCTAAAGTACCTCTAAGATACTTAAACACTTCAAAAACTGTATCCTTACGCTTCAGAATGAAGCTTAAATCCAAAACAGTGGATGACCTGTGATAAAACTTGTACGTCTTCTGCGTCCATCCATGTTGTTAAATATTTTTTGTCTTGGGTATTAAGCCAGGTTGGTGTTGATGTTGTGAGGCTCTTGCTTTTGAGTATTTTATCTCTGTTCATGGCATGGTATTTACCGTTTTTTATGTACAGCCTGTCCTCACAGTAGGCCCTAGGGCAGAACAACCATGCCCTTCTCTGAGCTGGTGTCCCTTAATGATGTTGTAGAACAGGCAGGTTTTTTTGGGTTGTGCTAAAAATAGTGCTATACACAGTATATAGCTAATAAGCAGTTCATCAGTCTGATACATAGCAGATGCTTTGAGAAAGAGGCATCTGAAAGATCTCAGAATTAAATGAAGCATTTCTGTGTTGGTTGTTTCAATGGTTTGCTTAATACAAGAACATTTCTGCTGTCAGGGAATTATTAATTTCTTTAGTGTGTTTTTAAGCCTTTAATTATATTAAAATATTAGCTGTCGTAATATTTGAAACTTAAAGACCTTGTACATTCATCATACTTGTTGAAGGGAAAATTAAAATAATTTTGATATTTAGATATTGTAATTTTCCTCTGTTCTTTGAGTAAATATGAGGCAGGTGGGATTCAATAAAAATAAACAGGATTTGACACTTTTTGCTCTATGCCAGGGGAATGCAGCCAGTACAATACACTAATTTAGAAAGCTTGTGTTAGCATAACATATTTACTTGGTGCTCTTAGAATATTTTTTCCTTTTTAATTTCTCTGCTTTGAGTGGATGATGCTTTAACATGACCTAGTTATGTTGTTTGCAATCCTCATGATACAAACCTGATCCCACAAAAAAATACAAATGCATATGCCAACCTTTTTGCACATAGACCTTTCATTTTCTTATAGTTAGTAAGCTCTTCTCTGCAGCATTTGTCAGATTATAATGTGGTCAGCAGCTTTTTTATCAATGTGTTAGAATTTGCTGTTACCATTACAATTCCATAGAGAACATGTAAGTTAATGTTTTCCCTAAGTCCTAGGAAGAGAGTCCTGAAGTGGAAGACAATCAAACAAAATGGGAGTGCTCTTAAAATACTCAAAGATTTAGAAATAAAAACAGTCTTCTTCTGTTTTGTCATTTAAGCACTTTGCACTACCCTGAATGGGGCCACAGGATCAAAGAGCAGAAGTTCTTCAATAGTGGAGAATCACAGGTCAGATTTCAAACCAGAAATTATTGTTCTTAGAATACGGGAGGAGGGCGAATTTCCTAATGGACAGCAAATCTGCTGTGAGGCTTAGGGTAGAAGATGAAGTGGTTGCACAACTGTTTTTCACCAAAGGGTCGTTCCCCCTTTGCCTTTATGTGGTTTGGTTACTAGGTCTCAGTTCTCTCACCCTGTTTCTGGGACTGAGACTTGAATTTGCTTGTGGTGTTTGGTGCCCTTTCCAGTGGAAAGGAAGAGAGAGGCTGTCTGGTAAGGTGGTGAGCATCACACCCCTGCCCTGTGAAGTGCATAAATCTCCCCCTGAGGGCATAGATAGTCATGCAGGTTAATAGTTGTGCCAAAGGTTATAAATTAATGCAAAAGCCAGATTTGGCTGCTGTCTGGCCCTGGGATGATGATGGGAACTCAAATGGACCTTGAGTCAGCTCAAGGCCTTTCAGTTAGACCCTGAGTGTCAAGAACCTGTGCTGTTGTACCCAGCACTGGAGTTTGCAGGAGGTTTTACCCCTGGGCTGTCTGTGGTTCATAGTAGGGCCTTGTCTTCTTCACTCTCCCTGTTCAGGCAGGATGCTGTGCTATCGTGCCAGTCATGGGTGGTGCCTCTTGTGAGATGCCCATCATGGGGTTGATCTCTCTGATGAAAGGTACTTTGTAGTGGGAGCAGATGTGTCTTAGGACATCTCAAATTCAGTTCGACAGCTGGTCCTTTCAGAGACTTGAAAACCTCCATCTATAGATGCTGCAAAATGGTCCATGTTGAATTATGGATGGAGACTGTGGGTATCTGTGGATGTCTGTGCTGGGGATGAGAAAGGGAGGCAGGAGCCCAACTAGCCACAGAGTGAAATTCTGCAGTCTTCTCTTCTAATTGTCCTTAATATCACACTGGGAGATTACTTCATGCTTGGGAGGGAGAGGAAAGGTGCAGGTTATAAACAGGAGCCAACCTGGGGCATATTTAGTCTTGAGCACCTGCTTTTCTAGTAGATGTGTCTTACATGGAGCAGGATTCCAGACATTTAAGCAGAAGGTTTTCAGTAAGCTTGTGAAATAATGTTATGGCTTTGCCTTAGAGATATTGAGCACCCATTGTCGGCTCAGAAAGTACAGGGCTGTTTTCACAACATGCAGTTATGTTTAAAAAATAAAATTGTGGTCTTCTTTCCCTGTGGAGCTTCATCATGCATTGTATCAGAAGACCTAGAAAAGGTGGGGAACACAGCACATGGACAGCACAGCCTTTTAAAACTGATCTTCAATGTGATGTAACAAGATAAAAGTGAGGTGGTGAAGTAGCTGTCCTGAGCCAGATTTTTATCAAAAAATGGATTACTCAGGGTACTACTGTAACCGAGCTCCTCTGTGGAAGGGTCTGCACTGGATTTCACAGACTGCACCCCAACGCATGTATCACAACTACCAACTCTCTGGGGAACATGTTTTGTCCTGAGGCAATAAGGGCATGGAAGAAACGAAGTATATGGCATACAGGACAGGCTGTTCCCAGCAATCCTATTTGAGTGTTATAAAGCTGAGGCCTTTGGGGCACCAGCCCTTTCTGGGGGTGAGTCAGAGCATTTTTAAGTGGAATTCTGTAGGAAAAAACCCCAGACCAGCTTTAAAACAAGTTAAGAGCTCTAAGTTGCTGGGTACTGCATGGCAGAGGGGTATAGGCAGGGCTGACTGTGCTGTCAGCATCCCTGCAGAGGAAGGGTGGGGGAGATGCAATTTTTAGAGGCTTCCTTATTGTGTGGAAGTACCAGTGAAGGAGTCTTCCCTTAGGAGCAAGGTTCATCCTGTAAACCTGTCCTGCCTGCAAGTCCCAGTTGTCTTTTGAAACATATACTTGAGCCTGCTTCATTATGCAAGAAACTATCTAACAGCCTTTGTGTGGTGTTTTTTTTCCTTCCCTGAAGTTGTGTAGGATGTTGTGTGGTGAACACCCATGCTCTCTGCTGTTACAAACTGGGCAGTGATCTGTTGGTCAAAGGAGCAGGATTTAAATTGATGGCATAACATTTCCTCCTGCTCCTATGTGCCTCTCTGCCCCCAAGGAGATTGGGTAGTTGTGAATTGAGAACAAGTCTTTGCACCAAAGCTGCAAATCATCTTCCCAGGGTTTCATTACCACCCTCTTTGTCTTACTGGCTTGCTGAGGGCAGCCTACTTCTGCATTATTTAGGATTCCCTTAGTTAAAAAAATTAATAAATCAATTAGCAAAAGATTACCGCTTCCAATGTTGAACTTCCCTTTTTTTTTGCCTCCTTGTGACTTTAATTGCGTGCATGCCCTTCTCATCTTTATGATAGGGTGTGAGCAACTGACCTCGATTAAATGACCTGTAAATTACTGGCCACCTAGGAGCAATCCCTGGTCCACTTGGCAGTCAATGGCTTGAGTGCCTCTACCTAGGGAATGGCTTTCCTGGCCTGTCAGAGTAATAGTGAAATATGAGACATTGCTTGGGTGCTTTTAGTTTTAACTGTTGGAGGAATATTGTGAAGCACCTTTATAAATTGCCATTTTGTATTTACCTTGCAACTGTATTTAAAAAATGGCAATTCAGATGGCAATGAAGTTTGTTCCCTGATCTCTGGAGTCTGCTGCATAGAATCTGTAAATCTGGATCTTCTAATTTGACGCAGCCTAAGTAACAATTGGATGGTATATTTGGAGTGTCTGTAGCAGGATGGTTCTTTCAGTCTCTTCCCAAAGCAGCTGATTTTTCTGTCAAGTGGGGAGTGTTGCTGTGCAAAAATCGTGGGTCTGGTCTTCCCAAAATGGTAAGGTTGGCTCAGTTGTTCTTCAGGTATTATTTCTCATACAGATGGCTTTGGGGACAGACTCAAGGCAACTGCTTTCATTGATTCAGGTGCAGGCTCCTTTAATACTCACTGGTTATTCACTGCAGTGAAGATATTTTCTTCTGAAACGCTCAGACTATCAGTTATTATCTCTGCCTTAAATGTGAATTTTTTTTTCTCCTGCAGTATGAGTTTAGAGCCCTCTGAATAATTCCACTTGTTTTGGTATGGAAATTGTTTGCTTTTGGAGAGCAAGTGTGAATGTTGGATTCATACAGCCTGGTTTGAGTGTCAAAAGGCAGGATAGCAATTTACTGGTAGCTGGTCCCAAAGCTCTACAGGGAAGAAAAATGTGAATCTGTTTGAAAAAAATATGGAATGTGCAACAAAGGCAGAGGTGAGTGCTAACTCAGAAGGTTGCATTGGAGAATCTTCTGGAAGATGTTTAATTGATTATGTTTTGCTACATTACTGGAGCAAAGTCTGAATGCAGTCAAGTAATGAATGGCATATTGATAAGAAACTCAGAGTGGTATTGTTTTTCATGGGTTTCCCTGACGGTTTCTATGGGGACAAAGACGCATTTCCCGTCCGAGTGCTGCTGCTGCCCTCTGATTGCACTTCTGTGGTTTCATTCACCAGTAATGGGAAAGCATTCATAAGCAGAATAGCTTCCCCTTTTTAAATAGCCATGATTCAGGGTCGTATTTTTTTTTTAATGCATTAAACTAATGCAGTGTTTTATCAATGATCTGATAGATGCATAACGCTCTTTTTCCAAGTACTTACTCAGGGTCTGCATTGAAACTTGAAATTATGTATTGTAATTACGTAAGCGTTGGCAAAAGTCTTTGATGCCCTACAGTATGTGTACAAAGTGATTCTTACAAAGTGATTCTCATCTAGCTGTGGCAGTAACTTACATTTGAACTTTGTGGATTAATTTTGTTGCAACTGTTTGTCAAGCTCAAATGCTGATGCTTTTGGAAAACTTTTTTTCTCTTGTGGGGATCCTTTAGTTGACTAATGGGAGTTAGTTATTAAGAGAATGAGAGGTTTTTAGAGAACTATTTTTGTTTGTCCTTTTTCTTCTCTGTGATGGGAGGCACTTCAAAGCTGATTGTGATTTCACACCTTCATGTTCGGTTTTTCTGTCCTTTGCCTTAACAAATGTCAGATTTTGGGTTGTCCGGTTAACTTGCAGTTCTATACACTCCCCACCCTTTATCTGTGGAGGTTCTGTATTCTCAGAATTGATTGTAGTTTTCAGGGTCTGTTGTTTTGGCTTTTATTCCTTTTCCTGAGTATTTGATTTCAGTGCTTTCTGAAAGGCATGTGGGGGAGAGATGCTTCTCATTCAGCATGTCTCTGCATTTCTCTGTACTTAGACTTTGACACCCCTTTTACCCATTCCCCTCCACACTCCCTGCCTGCTGTCCCCTCCCAAAAAAAAAAACCACCCCAAAACCAAACCCAAAAGCCTCAGTGGATTGCAGGAAACAGAGCTCTTTTAGCCAGTGCTTGAAATGCAGAGTAAGGGAAGACCAGCAGAGCTGGAAGCTGTGTCTCACAGAGCTGGGGTGCTGTGCACTGGGAAATAGCAGCTTCTGAGCCAGGCTGCTCCTTTTTGATTGCCTGAAAAGACGTGAAATGACTGTTAAAAGGGGAGTGAGAGTTGCTGCCTACACCTGCGCAGTACCCACTGCACAGACTGCATTCTGTCTGTGAGGCTGAGGTGGGTGAAATCATCTGTCACTGAAAATGGGCTGCAGTGGGTCTGCCCAGCCCCAGTCCTGGCTGGTGGTGCGAGGTGCTGGCAGAGCCATGCTGTGAGCTCTTTCTATTGCCAGCTGTGTCAAGTCAGACAGCCCTACCCATCCTCCTGTGCTCTCCTTGCTGTACGGATGGTAAACCTGTGTTGTCATCTACTGCAGAGACGCCAGACTTTGCAAATGAAACCAGAACACCTGAGTTGTGCCTGGGTGTAACTGGGAGAGGGGAAAGCCATACTGAGGCTGTGCAGGTGGCAGCGTGTGCTCAGGGGATGCTGCGGGAGCACTGCCTGTTTGCAGAGAAGCCATTTCACCACTTGCACCTTGCACACAGGGGAGTCTCTGGCTGAGGGTTTGGGGGCTGACTGGGAGGAAGAGGACTGATAGTTGTGTTTTTGTTTAATTTGGGACCTTTTGTTTCCTCAAAGCCTGTCAGCTCAGCAGGATGAAAAACCTGGGGTGAGTGTTTTCATTTGCCCACAGTTTACAGAGGAGCAGGCAGATAAGGGCCAGCTGTTGTTCCATTTGCTTGCTTAAACAAAACCCGCTCTTTTGCGTGGAGGCTGCAGCACCTTGCAAGGAAAGCAAGATGGGGAAAGCAAAATGGCTTTTGTGTGCTGCTTCTGTTTTATTATCAAGAAATTATTTCTTCTCTTGGAAAAAAAATACCAATTTTTGACACACCTTTCAGTCCGTTCTCTGTGGTTTTGTACTGTGTCTGTTGTAGGAAATGAGGGATTAGGGAATTCCAATAATTTTATGTAATATAAAAGCTTCTTATTGAACTGTTTTTCTAAAGTCTTTGGCAACTCCCAGAAATGTAAAATAGGATAGGGAAGTAAACAACATTTCTCTGCGTTGTTGACACTGGGATGGCAGGCGAGTGTGTTTGTGGGGGTGAACTCCCTCCTGGAAGTTGTTTATAAATAGCCTGCTCTGCCCCACTCCCTGTGTGTGTGTGTTCTGCTTCTGTTAGTTAGCAGGAGCGAGTCGATGCTTTCCTGTCTGGCAGTTCAGTGACTTAATGCATGTTTGAGTATCTGGCCCCACTGTTTTATTGCTACACATGCTTTTCTGTGGAAAAACTGAGGTGGGCAATGCAAATGGAACCACAACTCATGTCCCTGCCTTCCCTTTCATTTCCTCTTCTCTGTTCTCTGCCCTCTTTGGCATGTTTTTTTTTCCTCTGGGCGTTTCTCCTTGCTTCTCTTCCTACGCTGTGCAGGTGTGGGAATGTGTCAAAGTTGAACACTGCAAAAGGACTCTCCTCAAGTCACTCTCCTGTTTGGACCCTCTTCTTTGTGTACAGAGGCAAATTTCTGTGGCCTTGATAATTGTAGTTAGGTTTTTCCTCGCAGCCCGCTTCCTGTGTGGCACATTGCTGCTGTGAAGTATTGTTTGACTGCTAATGAGGCGATTGTCCATGGCCAGAAGTAGTGTTAGGATGGCAGTGGTAATTAATGAGGAAGCAGGTGTTTTGAGCAAAGCTCATCAGCACCGAACTGGAGGAGCAAACACTGGCCTGTTTCAGGAGACAAGGAGCTGCCCTGACTCACTGTGCTTGGGAGCCAGGTATTCGGAATTCTGTATTTATGACTTCCTCATTGGGGCATGTTGCCAGAGGGGCTTTCACCTCTGCTAGTAAATGTATTTAGCTGTTGAAAAGGTCCAAGTGTCATGAAAGTTTATGGCACATTTGCCTCTGGAGTACTCCATGGAGTAAAATGCTCTTCTGTTGGTTCAAAAAAGATAGGGCTGAGCTGCCCTGGAAATAAGTCTAAGCCAAAGCTGGCCCAGATGTCTTTCACAGCTCAAGCTCAATCAATGTTGTCTTCAGTAAACATTTAAGAAACAAGGCTCTCCTTGTCTATTTTAATGCCTGTTAAATTACGTGCTTTAGTCCAGAGACGCAAGTTCTGCATTCTGGGATGAAGTTCAGTCCCTGCATGTCAATGTCTGTGGTATGGGAACAGGCAGGGCCATGAGGCGTGAGCGACCATAACAGACCTGTAGGGTTGAGGGTAGTAATACCCAAAGTTGATTATGACCCCAAAATGTTGAAAGGAAAGTCTGCACTACTGCTAAGTCACTGCCATCCCAAGGCACTGGACAAGCCCTGTTGCATCGTAGCGACTGTTCTCAAAACCATCCTTTGCTGAGAAGTAGCCTAAGGGTACGTGGTAATCCTTTGGTTGCCTCCAACAGGGACGGATTTTTAAGTGTAGATACAAAGCCTAGCAGTGAGAAAGGAAAGAAAGGTTATATTCATCTAGGACTATGACAAGCAGCTCTGCATCATATTTTTCTGCTCCTGTGTGATATCCATAAGGGAAGAAAATTCTCTTGCAGAGATAATTACTGCAGCACAATGACAAGTTCACAGTGCTTTGCAGGCAGCAGGAGTTTGCAATCTAGCTAAGGCATCCCTGTCATCTCTGCAAGTCCGTTGCCAGCTTCTCTGTTCATTCCAGTGCAAAGAGCTCCTCTGGCTCAGCTGGGTAGATAAGCTTGCTGTTAATCTTGGCCTTCAGCTCACTTGATCTCCCTTTGCCCAAAAGTCTATTTGGGAAGACTGAAATCTGTTAAAAATGTTCATTCTTAATTTCTCTTACAATTGCTGGGGTGAAGGAAAATGTTGGTTGGTCAGAGGGATCATTTAGGGTAAGAGTGTCCATTTTATTACTGGTAAACCTTGTGGAATTACAGATGTACAGAGTGACTTTGCCGGCATGAAGGTGTCAAAATATCCTTGTGTAGTTAGGACTGGGTTTGTATTTGGGCATGAATCCTACATGGATATGTTTGAGTGCATCCAGCTCAGAAAAGGTCCTGAGGTTTATGTCCCCTTTTGGAAATCATGTCTATGCCAAATTAACAAAAACCATGAGTATGGCAGTTCCTTTTCTCTTTTTAAGAAATAAACCTACTAATGAGTTTACTGGACATGACTGTATTTGAAATCTTGTAGCTGTATGTGTGGCAGTATTCCCTATATATCTCTAACCAGTATGGAAGAGACAATTTTAATTTATCTGTAACAATTGCTGTGAGTGGTATTTTAAACTGAGGCACTTCTGCAGTTGTCAAATTTTGTAGAGTATGACTATTAAAATCATGTAATTGCAACACCCAGAATTTGTGTTTGATGTTTGCTTACCTTGACAGTGTTTTGTTTTTTTTTTTCCCCTACAGGACTAGAGTGAAATTGGAAAGCCTAGAAGATGCTTATATTTTAAGAGGAAATGATGACTCTCTTTCTGATAAGCATGGATGCCCAGCCTATGTGAGTCCAGAGATCTTGAACACAAATGGCAGCTACTCTGGCAAAGCAGCGGACGTATGGAGTCTAGGTGTCATGCTTTATACCATGCTAGTTGGACGCTATCCTTTCCATGACATTGAGCCTAGTTCCCTCTTCAGCAAGATCCGTCGAGGGCAGTTTAACATTCCAGAAACTCTATCCCCTAAGGCAAAATGCCTCATACGTAGCATACTGCGTCGAGAGCCATCAGAAAGGCTGACTTCACAGGAAATTCTGGACCATCCATGGTTTTCTACAGATTTTAATGTATCAAATTCAGGATATGGTGCTAAGGAAGTATCAGATCAGCTGGTGCCTGATGTCAACATGGAAGAAGACTTGGACCCATTCTTTAACNGAGCCCTTCCTGACGCGTTCAATCACATCCTGCATCAGCCTAGCTTGGTAGCAAAAGACACTCAGAGGTCCTTGGATTGAGAAGGAACCTCCACAAGGAGCTAATATAACAAATGTAGCATGGGGACAGATTGGGGGGGGCGGGGGGAGCTTGCTATCAGGTTAGATTGATTTGGAGGAGAAAAGGCAGCATGGAGCAATTGTAGCTTCTCACCTTTTTGGAGCCAAGGAGACTGCACATGCCAGTTCTGGTGCAGCTGTATCACTCCTGTTTCTGTTCCATTAAAAACAGTGGTAACTCACAACAAAATGAAACTTTTTTGCCTCAGCTCACATCTTGGCATCGCACTGTTAGATATTTAACTTCAGCCATTATTCAGGGAAAATACAATTGGCTAACTTTTTTAATCAGATGTCTAATAATTAATGGAATTAATACAGGAAAAAAATTAGGTGCACAAAGACGGACATGAAAAGTGGGTGCTAAAAACAAGCAAAATTTCAGTTCATG
>VZUA01016024.1:0-13180 GCA_013401035.1 Horornis vulcanius
GTACAGGTGCCGGCGGCCCGTGAAGGCGCTGCGGCGGCACAGCCCGCAATAGTGCACGGCCATGGCGGCCGCCCCGCGGAGCGCAGGCGCGGCGCCGAGACCCGGCCCCTCCGAGCGGAGCGTCCCGCCCGCCTCAGCGCGGCCACCCCGTGTAGGCGCGCCCCGCAAAGTGCCGCGCTCCGGCGGAACCGTGCCCTGCGCGGTCAGCTGGGGGACGGACAGCCCTCACTGTCTCTGACATGTGGCTCATATCCAGAGAAGGGCAACGAAGCTAGTGCAGGGTCTGGAGCGTGTGTCCTGCGAGGAGCGGCTGAGGGAGCTGGGAGTGTTTAGCCTGGAGAAAAGGAGGCTNCCTGGAGAAAAGGAGGCTTATCTTAGCACTCTCCACAACTGCTTGAAGGGAGGCTGGAGCCGGGTGGGGGTTGGTCCCTTCTCCCAGGCAATCAGGGATAAGACAAGAAGACATAGTCTTAAGGTGCACCAGGGGAGGTTTAGGTTGGACATTAGGAAGCATTTCTGCAGAGAAAGGGTGATTAGATACTGGAATGGGCTGCCCACGGAGGTGGTGGAGTCCATCCCTGGAGGTGTTTAAGGAAAGACTGGACATGGCACTTAGTGCCATGGTCTAGTTGACAGGGTAGTCTTTGGTCCTGGATTGCACTCAATGATCTCAGAAGTCTTTTCTAACTGAATTGATTCTGTGACTGCTACAGTCACTCAGATCGTATTAACTACACAGACCTGCCCTGCACAGTGCAAAACAGGGAGAGAGAAAGAGAGAAAGTTGCAACTGTTACTCGGGCCGTAACAACTGCTTGGGCACTAGTGCTGCTGCCTCAGTCTTTTATCCACGTTAAGATGCACATATTGTATTACTGAGCAATGAGTGTGATGAGGCCTCTGTGGTTAGTGTAGCCTATCTTGTTTGTCTCACTAGGTTGGTTTAGTTAGAATGGTTTCTTGGCTGGTCTGGTGACCCATCCCTGCTGGTTGGGGGTATCTCTACATGGCATGGTGTCGTACATACTCATCCTATTCACATACTTGCCATCACTCTTCTGCTCGTGCAGAGGGGAGATAGGCAATGAGGATGGAAACAGAGCAGCCACAAACCAAAATCCAGTCCTTGGCTTAGTACCAGCAGGAATCAGATTTCAGACTCTACATATTGATCATTTTGTAGGAGGATGGAGGTTATGATCGTAGTGGAGGAGTGCATCAGGGAGTTGATGCTCATCTGAACAAGGAGACAAACAGAGAGAGGCTGCTTTTGGCAATTGCTGGAAGAGATTGTGCCATAATGTTAGTGCCATGGTGTTGGGAGAACCTCAGCATAAGGGTGAATTCTGTGACCATTGCATCAAAGGTTTGGCTTCTAGTTATTTGGGGTTTTCTGTATGATGAAAGAAAAGGTAAAGCTGCTTTTTCCCACAGCAGGTTTGCTCCGCTCGGCCTGAGGACAAATGTTCCTGCACTTTTTGCTGTTGCTATTCTCAGCCTTTTCCTCTTTTGAGAGGAAATGTTGAAAAATAAGTCGAACACCAGACCAAGCTTTTCTTGAAAAGAAAACCTTCTCAGAGGATCTAGGATGCTCAGTTTTGCCTCTTCAATAGTGTGGTAGTTTGTACCATATCAAGGTTTGCTTAGGCTTTTTTTAGGCAATCCACAAGTATCAATCAGTATGATTTTGCTTTTGCTAGACTGCAAAAGACTACAGTCACACGGTTTTTCCGCCTTGTGTGACAAAGTTCAGTCATTAGCAGAAACGTCATTGTCCTTGTTACGATCCTCAGGTACAAGCAGGACCCACTCGGTTGGCTGCTTTCCTCAAAAACTCTGTGCATGCCCCAATAAAAGCTCTTGTCCCTTCCTGAGACTGGAGTTTGGTATTTAACTTAGGATGTGTTGCAAACAAGCTGGCTCTTATAGTTTAATAATTTACCACATATCTGCTGACCTGTTGCACCACAAAGTTGCTTTTCCTTTCCTTCCTGGAGTCAAACCCTCACACAGTGCTGTATGCATCAGCTGAGGCATGGTAACCCACTGAGCCTATGATTATCTATGTGCACTTTCACACAGACATTTCACCTACCCACTTAACTTTAGTACTTCAGAAATAAACTCACTCAGGAGTGCTAGACTGAATGCAGTCATGTTAATAATCTCAGAACAATGTGAGTATTTGGGGGGGGGTAGAAGAAGTCCTGCAATAGGTAGACCTTGCTTGTGGATGAAGTCTCTTGACTTGATTGTTTTTCAGCCAGGCATGGCTTTTGAAAGACACGTGGGGCAATGTGTGAGGCACCAATATGAGTAAAAGACAGAAGAATATTTGGATGACGGACTTGCATACTGATTTAGGGTAAATTTTGGAAGGACATCTCTGTATGGGGTCCCTCTAGAAAGCAAATTCAAGCAGCCCTTCCCCCAACCAGTTTGGGAATAAATTTCGCTAGAGAAGCGTGGAAAAAACTGTTTATTCGACAAGCAAAGTGTTCACAAGCATTAAAAAAAAATAAAAAAATAATTTGAGCAATTAAACCTCTTGCCGTTCTGAAGAGAGAATGCAAAAGTGAGAAAGTCCTTGCCCTGGGTTGTAGCTCAGCTTGGACAGTCTCTTATCAGTCCCTGCAGCGCTGGAAAGTGCCATCCTGGGCCCCTGTGGGCTGCAGGCATGACCTCCTGGTGTCTCTTTGGGTTTTCAGTCTAGAACAGGTTTAAACAGTTCCAAGAAAAAGAAAAAACAAAACCAAAAACAGTCCAGGGAACTTCTCTGCCTCAGCTAGCAAAAAACTAACTAAAAAGCAAGGAGAGCTCTCTCTCGCTGTCTGTCCGCAGACAACACAGTCCAGGAGCAGAATGAGGAGTGAGTGCAGTTTCTGTAAATGAACCCCACAGTTCTTCCCCCTGTTTGCTCTCAGAACCAGCCTTAAAGATGTGGAACTTAATATCCAGTGTAAACAGAACAGACAAATGGGGATACAAGCATCATAAAGTCACCCCAGGACAACTTGTCCACGGGAAGACACAGTTCTCTGTGCTGCTTCCCAGGAGCTGCCCTGAGAAGAGCAGCCTGGTAGTGGAGGAGGAGGATAACCAGAACCTGTAACTTGGCCACCAGAGGCCGTGTGAGCTGGCATTTTGCAGGGAGTAATTGAATTCACCTGTAGCTTGTTTGGAATCGGTACCCCTAGAATTCGGTTGAGGCTCTCCAGCAAAAGCAAATTACAGAGCAATAAAGGAGGTGAGAAGCAGCTACAGGACTTTTTTGGCTGGTAGCAGAAACAGACTGCAGGTGATTATTTTTCTTTCTCCTATCTTTTTCTGGGTTTCTGTGTCCTCGGAGGAGGCTGTCCTGGTGTTTAGAAGTGGTATTACTGGGAAAGGGGAGGGATCAGATATAACATATTATGTATGATACAGTGCTTGACCAAGAGAAGCCCTGAACAGTAGTACTTAGACCATTCTCAAAACAAAAAAGGTGTGAAAAGACTTTTGCTAATTTTTCCTGCCTCTGATGCAGAGATGGAAAGCATACCCCCTTTGGTAATGTTTATTTCCTACTGGCAGAGATTGGAGATGCTGCCATAACACACACAGGTAAAGAAGGAAATGCCTTGTCTGGTTCAAAAAAGCTAGCAAGACTGGAAACAGAAATGTTGGTTTCCAGCTTAAAGCCTAAATATGTTTTAAATATATATGTTTGTAACCACAAACTTTTCCCCAAAGTACAGGAAAAGGCTAAAAGGCCTTAATTTTCCCTTTGGCTATTCAGTTACTGAATCCTAGTCTCAATGGTTTGTATGCTGTGTAATCTGCATGTAACCCCTGAGTGTTGCCTTGCTGCCCCTGCATTCCCAGGGAGAGAGATTTTGATCAGACTGATAGAGCTGATTTGGGGCAAACTGAATGTAAATTTGCTAATCTGCCAGTTCCTTATGGTTTATCCAGGAGCTCATGCTTGTAACATCATTTTTGGCCCCTTTCTAGCTTCAGAAGGTTGAACAAAAGATAGAAGAGAACATGCTGTCACATGCAGAAGGCCAAAGTACCCTGTGCTCAATTGCTTCTCAGGGTGTCTGACTTTTGTGTATGCATGTAAGGTGTAGGTTTATGCCTTCAGCCATGGCTTCATGTGAATGTGCTCTTTGGGGTCTTCTCACAAGCCAGAGACACTGTATTTTCTCCTGTTTTTGAGGAATGTTAGGTGCAAGCTCCCCTGAAGATAGGGTAGCTCTCTAACTTGGCTTCCAATTCAGAGTTGTTACAGAAGTCTGGCTTGATGGCTGTGGCATTCCTCAGCCCCAAAAGCTTTGAGTTCGTACAGAATGACATCTGCTTTTCTGTGGCAACACGAGAGTATCAAGGGTATCATCTCTTGTTTGGGCTTTGCCCAGCCAATGGCATTTGTTTGGAAGCAAGCTCAGTGGACTTGGTGGGGAGCCTTGAGGTCATGCCAAGCAACAGTGGGCTTTATATAATTTTTTTCCCCTTGTAGTAGAAAACAGATTAATTTCCAATTAAGTAAGTGGTCCTTTTCCCCCCTCTTCCTAGTACAGGGTGTACAGTAGATGCCTGGCTTATCATCACACCAGTCCACTCCTGCTCTGCTGGCATTGCTTCAGTTCCTTGTGCTGCAGTAAATAGCTGATGCTGTGTAATACAGACAGAGCCCCAGGATTTGCATGGGCTGGGGTTAGAAACAATCCTTTCTGTTAAAGAGAGGCAGCAGGGAAAGTACAGGCAGGCTCAATGATAGGGAACCTGAGACAGAGAGAAGGCTGTGACTGGTGAGAGATGCTTGCTCCATTGGCACAGGACCCAGGGCTGTGTCAGGGTGCCCAGTTATTCCTGCAAATGACTAACGTGTCTTTGATGGTACCATAAGTAGATGCTGCTGTCATTGTAGCTCTTCATAGCCTCCTCAGGATGTGAGAGCACCACAGATGTGCTTGATGAGCGTCACAGCCTGTTTTATTAGCTGTATTCTCTTCTCTCTGAACGGATACACTATTTTTTCTGGTGGGGGAATGGTGGCCTCTTACCCTCCATGTCTTCCAATTCTGTGAAGTTGCAGTAAAAGAGCTGAACTCATATCTGCCCCTCCTCTGTGATTTTTAAAACCACTTCAAAGGTGAGCTAGCAGATGACTGAAGCGACTGGTTCCGCCAGGCTCGTTTCTGCTCACCTTTCCTGCCGCTCCCCCGTGGAACAAAGCACATCATTTCTCTTTGATTTCCCACTTTGAAAGCCATAGGGGACAGAGTCTGAAATGGCCCACAGGTTTTTTAGTGTCTCTTCTCTGGTACCTTCATGAAGTGCTGAGTGGACCAGGACAAGGCTCCAGGAAGGAGCTTGTGGCTAAATTGGCCAGTGGGATGCTCTACCCTCCTGGGTGTTGCAACCGGCATCCCGAGGTTTGTGGGTGGGAGAGGTAACACCTCAGTGACACGGGGAGGGAGCCTCGGTGCTGGGATTCCATGGTTTTGAGTAATGCACGCAGGGGTTCCAGAGTGCAGCCTGGCTCCCTGTCACCAGCAGTACATGCCACCTCCTGGCACAGCTACTGCCCCAGTGGCAGAGGGATCTGCCCCGTTCTCCATTTCTTTGCCAAGAGAGATGGCACATGGCAGAGTGAAATGCATACTGCCAGTCTCCTGCTAGGCAAGGGAGGAGAAAAGCAATTTGAGTTTGGATGCCTCAGCCAGTGCCCAAGGCACAGGCTGCTTGCCCCCTGTGAAAGGGATGATGTCCCAAGTGTGAAGCTGGATGGAGAAGAGAGGAAAGCAGGGCTTGTTTTTGTGATGTGAGTTTCTTTACTTCCGTGCCATCAGGACTGGAGAGGTTTGCAAAGCTTTAACACATAGGGCTGTCATTGCAAGCAGACAGTGATGCAGCCTGTCCCTGGCCTGGAACAGACTACATAACACAGAATCTACAGCCCCATCTCAGTGTCCCAGAGCTCTCCTAGCAAAATACAGAGCATGTCTCTACTCAGCTTACAAGATGACATGATCATGCCTCACAGCAGTGCAGCTGCACAGCACATGCATGGTATTTAGTGCAGGTGCTGCAGGTGGTGGCTGTGATGCTCAGAAACAGTGGTATGCTGACTTAGTGCAGGGAGCAGTAGGATAATAAAGCAGTAGGAATTGGTCATGTTGAAGGAAGTACCAGATGACAGTCTTGAGTAAAGGTTAATTAATCAGACCTTTGTTATTCTGGTGAAGCTCTCCATGCTTTATAGTCACTTTTCTATCTATTGTGAAGCTGCAAAATCAAGAGGAAACCTCCTTTGCCTGCTGGTTCAGGACCAGGCTGAATGCCTTTAAAAGGCTGCTTTTGTGACAGTGTTGAAAACACAAATATATTTGTGTGCGGTTTCGTGTGTTTCCCTCTCAGACCCCAGGTGCAAGAATCGATGCTGGAATCACACTCAGCTGCTTACGACAGGATGACCCACATGTTGGGGCTTAAACCTCTGTGTAAGGTCACATGTGAATCTCTGTGATTCAACCCTGATCATCCTGCTAGCTGGGAGTCACTGAGATTAGGAGGACCATATCAATGAAGGTTTAGTCTGATAAAAACCATTCTCTCAACACTGCTGCTTGAAACAGGGATATTGTATCTTTAAGGCACCCCCTTCTCATTCCCCTAATACCTCTAGGCCTCTGAATGATTCTAGAGGAGAGGATCAGTGCAGGAGTTTAAGGCATCTTTGCCTGCCCTGCTGCACTGCTCACTTGCTGCTCCGAAGGCTGTGCTTTGCTGTTTCTATGGAAACCATTAGTTGCTAAGCAACTGGAGCATCATCTGTGGTGAGCCCTCGCATCTAATTATCCCATCACAGTGGCTGAGAGGGGCTGGGGGGGGATTAACTCCTCTACCATGGCAGATCCATTGACAACACTTTAGTCACATTTAAAGGGACATTGTCTCCCTTCTGCCACACTTATGAGGAGGAATAAGGTTTTCTGCAAGCAGCAGATACACTGTCTGTGCTTATGACATGCTTGGAGCTTCCATGCGCTTGCAGGGAGCTCTGCAGGGAGCTCTCCCTTCTGTTCAAGATATTCGTGATGCACTTAGCTGTACAATTGGATCACGCAGTCTTTGCCTTGTGGACTGTATCTGGGCCATACTTAGTGTGTGTTTTTGTATTGTGGTCACCTCGATGCTGCCCTTACTGTCTCTGTCCTCAGAGCCTGATGCCATGTCTGCTTTGTGAGGTATTGCTAATTCTTCAGAACTCGGCAATGGAAGAGGTGGCAGCTCTCTGTCTTCTGTCTGCAAACGTTGCATAGCTTGTTACTCGCTTCTGTATAACCTTACCTCCCAGTTTGCTTCTGGGAGGGATAGAGATTGTCATCAAGGAGCACTGAAAGCCTGAGGGGTAAAGTAACAACTACAGAAAATCTCATTTTCCAGATCTCTGTAAGTGGACAAAGCCACCAGCAGCCTGGTGAATTTTGCACGTTCAGATAAAATAGTCAATTTGAGAGCTGATTCTGATTTTGAGTTTGCAAACACAAGGTTGATGTAGTGTAGGACTCAGTCTCCCCACTGTGACGGATTGCATCTGAATGAGGCTCTCAGGTTTGTAAAGAGAGTTGTAGTGGTTTGAGTTACCCTCAGACAAATGCCTGAGTTTAGTGAAAACCTGACTGCACCAGGTCCATGCTTGGGCGCGTTGTATCTGCGTCTTCCCTGCTCCCATCAAGATGGATAGGGGCTGATTCCTCCCCAGTTTTCACTTTCTGCCAGAAAATGGATGCTTTGTGATTTACTAAGGTATTGCTTTTCTAGTGGCTGAATCAATGAGAGTTGGGAGGTCTATTAGGAAGTTTACCTGGTTTTTTACTGCCTAGATCTGTGAGCCAGCTGAGAGTTACTGCAAAGCTCCCTAGCAACGTTTGCTGTGCTTTGTGTGGACAGGGAGGATAGAGCTTCAGCAGGAGAGTGGTCCATTCTTACTTCTGAAAACAGGAGAATCCCTAATACCGCCCCAAACTGACTGTGTCTATCTTTGAATTATAGTGTCTTTCACTGCAGCCAAAGCCTTAAGGCACTATCCAGCCCTGGCAATATGTTGTGCCAACATGTTAGCACTGCTTCCACCCCTCCCCATCGACACAGGAGCAGAGCATGTGGCTCTCCAAGGGCTGAGTGACCCCGGGGCTAGGTGGGATAGGGTAACTTGGGAAGATGGAACAGGTGCCCCCCTGCCTTGGTCTCAGAGTAGACAGATGATGGTGATTATTATTAAGAGCTCTTGTAATGATCTCAGGGAGGGGCACGTGAAAGGGAGAGACATATTTTGTCATGAAAATGGGAAATGTAATTAAAATCCACATGCTAATTAAGAACTGAAGGGGAGAAATAGATTTCTTCCTGAAGTTGCACTGGCACTGGCAGTTGGGCATTCTGTATAATGCTAATCATCAAGGAAAAAAGGCTTTGTAAGAGAGGCGTAAGAGAGAGAAGTTTTGCACATAGGCTCCCATGGCTTTGAATGGAGCACATAGTGTCAAGGAAAAGCTTTGTTTTCCCCAGCCAAGGCTAGGATAAAGAGGAACAGTATCCACAGCCTTTTGCATTTGGTTCCTTGGTGTAAATTGGCAGTGTCAATAAGAGGTGGTCCAGGTCTGATCACCCATATGTTTCTCTCTGGCCTGCCTAGGCACCTCTCTCAGACAAGAAGTGGATGTGAGAGCGTTTCTGATCTCCTGCTGCCCCATCAGCAGTGGGCATTCTAGCCAAGCACAAATCTAGTGCAGCAAGTGAGGATATCCCACAGCTCTGTGCAGGTCAGGGCAGCTGAAACCTACTCATCTGCCCCTCTGGAAACATGTGAGGTGGCAAATCATGTGCAGATCCCTGGTGGTTTCAGAGGCTTTAATATGGAATTTTATGCTTGCTTTTCTCTTACTGGTCAGAAACCTATGAAATTACAGCTCTGCTACTCTGACAGGGCAGGTACAGCGGGAGGACATCACAGGTTTGGGTCTTTGACTCTTTTGCCACAAGGGAGAGATCTGCAGAAATGCATTTGGAAATATCTTCCCTCTTTCTAGCTTGGCTCTAATGTGTTTAACAGGGAAATCCTCTGCTCCTTCAGCTGTGCCAGAACCCCAATACCACAGCCTGTGGAAAGGGGCTGACTACTACACATGCCTTGTGGGGAGCCCAAGCACTGTATGGAAAGTGGGGTGGGAATGAGTAGAGGAGCTGTGAGTGTGATGCACCCAATTACAAGAGGGTACTGCAGAATTTGAATGCATCTGTGAGGAAAGAAGGTAGCGTGTGTATGATGCTATTTAAGAGAGAAGAGGATAATTCTGCTTCTTTGCAAAAGTGAGAAGAAGGTTGTCTGCACGCAGAACTTAAGGAAACTGTTCAAAATGTAGTTTGCCATGTGCTGGGGACTCACAGGGATCAGGAGAAGCAAGTATGCAAGCCTCTGCCTCATACATGATGTCCTAGAGTCAGGAAGGAGTAATCTAAAAGCTGTTTGAGCTATGTGCTGCATCTTAATGAGGGAGGCAGCACTCACAAAAATGCTGCAGCCCAGCTCCTGCTGCCTAGCTTTGCTACCAGTCTGGCTATTTCCCTGCAATGACCAAAAGGGCTTGTGCTGTCAGATTGTGCCTGAGAACTTGTGCAGAACAGTTAGTGTGCCTCCTGATGCCACCCAAAGCTAGGTGGAGTGCTCCCTTTGCACCCACGGGTTTCTTGGTGGAGAGCAGCAGCACCCCTCTATTGGAGCAGAGCCTGGCATAGGCAGAATCGGGGCAAAATCTGAGAAGATGCCAAGCATGATGGATTTGATTTGTAAAATTGCCTGTGCCTCTCCTAGTAGAGGAACACCCTGCTGGAGCAGCACACGTAAATCCACTGTTCCATTGCACAGGAGCTGGAACAAAGAAAGTGAGGCGAGGAAATCTGGAAGATAGAAAGTCACTGCTAAAGTTGGAATTTGGACAGAACACTGAGTTGAGGGATTTGTAGTTGCTTGTTTGAGAATGGTGCTTGAAGTCTTGCAGTTCCTTCCAGGTGGCTGGCTGCGTGGAATGTTTTCCGGCTATCGGATGGCCTGCAGTGTTTGTAGTTTGCTCCCTGATCTAGAAGTGAAACTGGGGAATATCTCACTCTGTCTGCTGGACTATACTGCATCCTTGTTCTCCCTTTTCGCTCTTGTGCCCTCTCTTTTGTTTTTCATTTCCTTTTGGCATCTTGGGGCTTAAAGCCTTTCCAAGAAGACTTGACATTAGGAGAGCAGCCGCTGAGGAAACTTGCCAAATGCTCTACATTGGCTGACAGCTCTTCTCAAAACCAGATGGTTACTAATTAAAGGGAGTCAAGTGGGAAGGCTGCCTTGGCCTTTCCATTTCTTTTTCCTTCCTTTGATTAACAGAGTGTGTGACCTTGGAGGAAGATCGTATTCTTGTCTGTCCTGGGAGCTCCTCTCCTAGTGCTTGTAATCTGCAGTGACCCCAGTGCTATCTGCTGGGTGCAGGATCTTTCTGAGGAAGTAGGCTGACTGTGTGCTCCAAGTGCAAGGTAGCTGCCATGGGAGGTAGGACAGAAATACAGTTGTAAAAGGAAAACACAAACTGGGAGAGGAAAATTAAATATTGGGAAGAGCTCTTCTTGGAGATCTTTTCTAGGACTTTTACTTGAAGCCTTATATTGTCAGTAGAAGAAAGACTGATGTTGTCCTCAGGGAACTTCTTGTTCCTCAGTCTGCTGCACCTTTCAAACAGAGAAGCCCTTTACGTGGCAAATCTTAGGCCATTTGTGTGCATGTGGGCTGCTCCGTGGCTTTTCTCCATCATCCTGGGAGCTGAATGGCTGGGAAGATGAAGGGCAAGCACATGCTTCTTTTATTTTCAAGAACATTTGGTGTCTAGAACCAATCTTAACAGATACACTGTCAACGCTTAACCATTCAACCTTGTGTGGAAGAATTGGGTATGAAGAAAACTGCACTGGCAGTAACAAACGCCTCCCACTTCAATTCATGTCCAAGAAAAATGTAGCAATTTTGTCTTGATTATATTCCAGAGCAGTAGTCCTCCACAGGTTCCCTTGCTGAAATCTTGCTCCTCCCCTCTGCCACTGTTCTTTCCTCCTTCAAATGCAGCCTCTTGCTTAATTTAAGTGTGCTGTACTGGAAAACACCAGGGCACAAATATTTAAGGAGCAAAGAAGTAAACAAATGACAATTTATTAAAATATGTAATTGTAATTGTTTGCAACTTTCTGTGCATGCTCTTAATCTGTGAGGCCAAAGCACAAATTTTCTGAACAAAACAAAAGACAGCAAGAACGTGATAGTTGAGAACCTGGAGCAAAATCTCCTGCCTGCCTCTCCACCACACAGCAGTCACCACACCAGCTTTCCCACAGAAACAGGCAAGAAATTTATCAGTGTGTTGGTTTCACACAGCCTGTTTTTTTTTCTGGGGGGGGGAAACCACAGAGGTGGCTTCTGTGAGACCTGCTAGAAGCTTCCACTATGTCCGACAGAGCCAACCTGTGATGGCTCAGGAACAATCTTTCCAGCCTGAGAAAGGACTTCAGCATTTAGGGTGCTCTCAAGACCCATCTCTCCTGCACTGCTTAGGCTGCATGCTGTAGACTATCTGCTGGGGCTTTCCAGCCTGGAAAGGNTGCTAGAAGCTTCCACTATGTCCGACAGAGCCAACCTGTGATGGCTCAGGAACAATCTTTCCAGCCTGAGAAAGGACTTCAGCATTTAGGGTGCTCTCAAGACCCATCTCTCCTGCACTGCTTAGGCTGCATGCTGCAGACTATCTGCTGGGGCTTTCCAGCCTGGAAAGGCTTAAATCTCAAAAGCCTCTCCTGGGGTTTTGCTGCTTCTTTTCCTCTCTGTTTTATTTCCTCAAAGACAGAGATCATCTGTCTGGATCTGGCTTGACCTCCCAGCAAAGCCCATGGCCACACTCTGCAGCACAGATTGCCTGTCTGCAGAGGGACACACAGATTTGCTGTGCTGGACCCCTTTAGGAGGTGGGCATGAATATTTCATGACAGGGAGAGGATCCTTCAGTAGCACGATGCAAATGTGGATTGCTATCTGTGGTCTCAGGTGGAAGGAACAATCAGGCATCCTGGTTCAAGTCCCCCAAAATCCAGCCAGGCAGCAGTGATGCAAATGGGTGGATGCTGATCTTGCTACGTGTGGCCAGACACACAGCCCTCCTGCAGCTCTGGCATTGCTTCCTGCCAGGGACATCACTTGGTTCTCAGTGTCCATGACTCAGAGAGGGCAGTTGTAAAGTGTGTTAAGGCACCTGTTACACAGGTATTCAAGAAGGGTCATCTATGCAGGAAAGAAAGAACTAATGATCTAAAGGACACAGTCTTAAGCTGCATGAGAGGAGGTTTAGGTTGGACATTAGGAAGAATTTCTGCAGAGAAAGGGCGATTAGACTTCAAAGGGTGAATGGACTGCCCAGGGAGGTGGTGGAGTCACCATCTCCGAAGGTGTTTAAGATAAGACTGGACATGGCACATAGTGCCATGGTCAAGCTGACAGGGTGGTGCTCAGTCCTAGGTTTGACTCAGTGATCTCAGAGGTCTTTTCCAACCCAGCTGATTCTGTGTTTGAAGTGCCAGCTGTGCACTGCTGCTGCTAGTGGGGATTGAGGGTTTGTTTAGCTCCTCATATTCTAGTGCAGAGAAAAAGATAATATTGCATGCCGTGGAAATCCATTTCCTTGCTTCCACACCTAGGTGTTAAAGCCCCATTTGGCATTTGTCACCAGAGGCATGGTTTCTCCTTTTCCTGTTAATTAAAACATCCTCTATTGCTGTGCACACACTGCTCTTCTGTCATGCACAGCCTCGGCGACGTCTGCGTCTCCTTTGCATCATCAGGGGAAGCAGTGTGGGAAATACAATAAAGCAACGTGTTTTCTGCAGTTTCTTGTCCCAGTTCTAGTGCTGCCCCCCGGCATCAGGAGTATAGAGGGACAACCTGACTGCTGTGAGAGCCGCCCCGCCGCCCCCGCACAGGGGAAGGGCCTGGACGGAAGGGCCGGAACGCGTCCGCCCTGCCCCGCCCGCCGGGGGAGCCCACGGGGCGCTGCCCGCCAGGCGGCGCCACTGAGCCCCGGTGCCGCCCCCGCCCGGGCGGCGTGTGCGGGGA
>VZUA01016028.1:0-16495 GCA_013401035.1 Horornis vulcanius
GCCGCGGCGCCGTCCTGCCGCCGGCCCGGGGACCTGCATGGCCAGGCATGGGGAGCGCTGCGCCCTCCCGCGCCCCCAGCGCTGAGCCGCCGCTCGCCGCCCTCCGGCTGCTGCTCGCCGCACTGGGGCTGCTGCTGCTGGGCGCAGGTACCGGGAGTGTGGGGCTGGGAGGGACGGGAGCGCAGCCAGCTGCCTGCAGACGCGGGGAGCTGGCGGGTCCTTTTCCTTCGGATGGAGCCTTTCATGAGGAGGGATTCGCGAGGTGGGCCTGTGTAGTCCAGAGAGGAGATGGCTGAGAGGGGGTCTCGTTAATGCGTACAAATATCTCCGTCCGAGAGGATGGTGCCAGACTCTTGGCACTGGTGCCCCAGCGACAGGAAGAGGAACAATGAAACACACAAAGTTTCACCTCACCGTGGGGAAGAACTTCTTTGTATTGTGGCAGAGCACTGGAACAGGCTGCCAGGGAGGTCATGGAGTTTCCCTCTCGAGACATTCAAACCCCACCTGGACACCTCCCTGTGTCACCTGCTCCAAGTGATCGTGCCTTGGCAGGGGAGTTGGACTAGATGATCCCCATTCCAGCCCTAAGAATTCTGTGATTTTGTGATTTATTCGATTGTTTGATAACTTGACAGACTTGTTCAGGTAGCCTGATTTATTTGTGGTTAAAATAATATTATGACTACCGTTGAAGGGAAATAGAAGTTTTGATGCTTTGAAAATCTGGCTCTGAAAACCAGCATTCCCCCGGTCATTTTGCTTGGCATGGGGTTTTTTTGTGTATCTGAAAACACAGAAGTTGATTGTTGTTAGGGTTTTTTTTTTCCCCTGTATTTTGCAGAGGTATGTATGGCTTGCACAAAGAAATTTTCAGCTTGCTTACACGAGTCATGGTCATGCTTAGCTGTAGGTGGAGAATTTCTCATTTTGCTTTGTGTTATCTTGGGATTTTGACAGGAGACTTATGTTAGCTACATATATATCACTGGCAAAACCTTATAAATTCATGGTTTGGATATTCGGAGTCAGTCATGTGAGTACTGAGCCAGGAAGATCAGCTAAGGGGCAGGCAAAGAAATTGCTGATATTGTCACATCACTGGGTGCACTGCAATAAACAACAATCTAAAATAGAAAAATGTTATTCAGCCTGTTTTCCACTTCCCTCAGCTCAGGAGTTTCTCATAGATTTATTATGTTTTCCCTTTTATTTTTTAATTCTTCTATGTGTCTCTGTAGGCATTTTTGTGGCATTCAAAACCCACATTATGACAGTGAGAAATTACAGATAAATGTTCCCACAGATGACTTTTAGTAGATTGTTTTGCAGGCCCAGACAGCTGTTGCATGAAGTTGTGGCATATTCTTTATGAAGGTCCTTTTTCTCTTTGGATGGCAGGAAATGCTGTGTTTCCTAGACTGGGGTCCTCCTGGTTTTCATTTGTGTGAAAAGTGTAGCTCTGTTTCCCGTAGTGTGTCTTGTTAATTTAATTTTTTCTCTGGTAAGTTCTTTGGTAAAAGTTACCTTCAGAAAGCCATTGTTAACTGCCATGAGAATCTGGAAGGATTTCAGTCATACCTGTGAGAACTGTGGAGAAGACAACTGTAAAACTCCAGTTTGCTTGCAAGGATGTTAACTGTACTTTTTTTATGGAAATCAGGTCATCAGGTAAAGTCTGACTGGTTTGCTCAAGTAAACTGAATTGTGTAGCTGTTGTATACATCTGATAAGTACTTCAGGCTTTGGGGGGAGAGGGTTTCTCTACCGCTTGTCTTATTACTGAAATATGCTCTGAGAGGTACAGCTCCTGCAACGTACAGGTGCATTAGCTGAAAACTTGCACTTCAGGCAACTGGGGTTTTTCACACATAAGTCCAAAACAAACGAGCAGTGAAGCTTTATTTATAGCAGTGGAAATAAAACGAACTGCTTGTCTTTTTATCTATCATCCTCCCCCACCCTGGTTTCTAGAAGAGAACTTGATTTTTGCTTTTTTCAGTCTAGTTTTTGTCTAAACATTTTCAGACATTTAGACATGTCTAACATCTAAACAATGTCTAAACAATATTACTTTGTTGCTTTTACCACATTCTTCTGAGGGGCAGAATTCTATATAAAAATGCATTAACTTTTGTAAAGCACTGAAAGACTAAATGGAGGCTTCCTTATTGGCTAAGTGATTAATTTAAATTGCATCATCACCTTGGTATCTAGAAAGAAACGTTTGACTTATACTTGACATGCTCTAGCACTCTCAGTTTTCATCTCGGCAATATGAAGTAACGGATTAAGACATTGCGAGTCCTGTCAGCCCCTGAAATATTCTCCATTACTATCTTTCAACCTCTTTTTTTCTAAAATTAAAAGTTTCCCTAACGGGTGAGGGCTTTTAATTTTTTTGAAGTTGTTTTCTATGGTACTTGTGGGAGTGGAAAGGGGTTGTTACCTAAGAGGTTTACTTTATGTCTTTCTGCTGTTTATTTCTTGCTTAGGTGACTGTCAGCTGCACACATCTTGTGGAATCCAGAAGTGCACCACTGATTTTGTATCCTTCACTTCACATCTGAACGCGGCTCTTGAGGACTTTGATTTGGAGTTCTGCAAGGCCCTGCGGGCGTACTCTGTGTGTACCTATCGCAATTCCAAAGTATGTCGTGGAAACCTAGTCTACCATTCTGCAGTGCTTGGGATCGGTGATCTCATGACCCAGAGAAACTGTACCAAAGATGGACCCACATCCTCCACCAACCCTGAAATGACCCATGATCCTTGCAGTTACAGTGGCCACACAGAAGCAAGAGAACATCGCAGGGGAGAGAAGGCTCCTCCTCCTACTTACCTGTTTTGTGGCTTGTTTGGGGATCCTCATCTGAGGACTTTTAAGGATCACTTCCAGACATGCAAAGTGGAAGGTGCTTGGCCCCTCATAGACAACAACTACCTATCAGTGCAAGTGACCAATGTGCCTGTGGTCCCAGGATCCAGCGCTACTGCTACAAAAAAGGTACTGATTTTTTTTTGTGCACTCTGCATGCATGCAGAAGTGAAAGGCCAAGACAGTTGAGTAAGTCATTTAGCCCTTAACAGTGAGGAAGTGTAGCAGCTTAAGAATCTTCTATGCAGTGGTATAAAAAAGTAAAACTTCTTTCATCTTCTTTAGTATCAAACAGAACAGGTTCTTTTCCTCCCTCTGCTCCTGCTCAGGACAAGAAAACCTGTCCTTATCACTACACAAGCCTTTAAGGATACTGATGTAGCACTTTAAGACAGTTACTGATTATTGTACATCTGTGACTGCCCCTGCACTAATTAGAAATTAAAAAAATCATACGATGCTTTGGATTGGAAGGAAACTTAAGGATGGAAAGAAAGTATGTCTCTGCTTTTTATTAATTTTCTAAACTTCTCAGCTACAACACTAGAAAACAAATAATAGAGTGGCACAAAGAACTAGTTACCAAAACACTGTTTCAGAGCTGAAACAGGAGGGTGAACTGCAGAGAGCTGCAAGGAGGTAGCAAGCTAAATGCTTGTGATGAGGACTTAGTACCTTTACTAAACAAACCGTAGCCTTAAAGTTGTGGCAAGAACATTAAACTGTTGAGACAGGCAAGACTTAAGATTGCACTCCTGTCAGATACTAGAGGAGTCTAGAATAGGAATACATCCACTAGCATTCGATAAGTGATGCCATTCTTAAACTATAGAAAAGTCCTTGTCTCTTCCTGCTGAATGTGGGTGGCAAATGTACCCATCAATCATTTAAGCATGCATTTGAAGCTGATATTGTCACATACCTCTTTTAGAGTGAAAGGGCTTTTTTTTAAATTGTGGTAGTGTAGTTCTTGCATTCTCAAGCTACATCAGGCTATATGTACACAGCTTCAAGACATTTACCAAAGAATTTTCACTGCGTTGTTCAGCCTGGAAGTAGTTGTTTTTTTAATTACTGGAGTGAGAAGCAGGAGTTGTCTGTCACAGTAGCCTAGAGCCTACACATCTTCTGCAGGGTTGGCTGGGCAGTAGTATTAATACAGGAAAATCAATTTTACTATTGAGTTTGTGCTGGATCCTGAAGTATTTACTAATGGCAATGCTTGTGTGAGTGGAAAGGGATTGGACTGAAGCTCTGAATTAAATTTTCTTAACTTGTGCCAGTTTCAAAAGCAGTCTTTGTTGAGAATGAGCTCTCAGGGTGTATAAAATAAGGGAATGAGGCTAACATGAGTAAGCTTTGCAAAAGAGACTTAACCTCTCCCTCAGTCTCCTCCAGTGGCCTTTCCTAAAGGTTCCTAAATAAATGGAAGAAAAATCTGCATTTCATAATCTGCAGTAAGCTTTTATCCTCAGTTTTGCTAAACTCATGCAGAATTTTCTTTATTTCCTTGTTCCGGATAGTAGAGGAAAAAAGTTCAGACTCTTGTCTAAAAATTGTGTGGATGGCTAGGGTGTGGTTGTAGTAGGTAAGTAATCTCAAGTTTAGCCACATTCTGAAAATGATTGACTGTGGTAGCACATTATGCTGGTATATGTCTTTTCAAAGAGATAAAGAGGAGAGCACCGATAGTAAATGTATGTACATACTGAAGGAAAGTATGGTTTTAAAAGGTGTGCCTTCTGTCTTTATTCTTGAGTCTTTTTCTTTGACTTGGGTAAAGTGTTTTTTTCTTCTCCTCTAGCAGTCCCTGTCATTGCCCAAGTACAGCTAAATAAGCTAAGCAGAAGCAATTAAATAAAACACTAGAAATATTTATGATGCTGATATATCTTACATGTTGCACAGTCCTTGAATTTTTTTTTTTTGCAGATAACAGAATTTAGCACACCTGTTGTAGGCAAGGAAGGTTGCTTGAATGTACAAGTGACTTAAAAGATAAGTTTTAATATCTCTAATGCAAGGCCTTGACTCTGCTATTTCTCGTAGGAGCACGCTACGTTGAATGAGGTAGAAAAGGCTTGTTAAGCTACACTACCACTGCTGATTTCATTCCTGTAACATTTTCCTCTGCAAGTATTCCATTTTGACTGTGGTTGACTCTGCTGCTGGATGTACTTAAGTGCTTTTGGCCACAGGGTAGCTTAAAGGAATTCTAAAGAGCTATACTTCAGTGACATTTGTCTGCAGTCCCTAGCTGAGAGCATGCCAAGAGGTCTTCTACCTTCGCCATAAGAAAAGTTTTCAGACTGTTCCTTTTTGTTAGTCTGGCTGTTTTTTCATTGCGTGTATTTGAAATAGATGTTTAATGGGAAATAAAAACAAAGGTATATGCTGGACTTAAATTGTACAGGAGCCAAAGCAAATGCTAACCTAATTAGTATTCCCTCTCTAAAGCAGGCCTAATTAAAGGAAGGACAATTAGAGTAGAAGATGTAGTTTCTCCAGAATGCATTTTTAGGGGAGGTGGTTCAAGAAGCCAGAGAAACAGAATGGTTAATCTTCAGCCCACTATCCTTTTGAACAGTGCAAACTATCACTTTCCCCTGTGGGGAGTAGTTAGTACTTTTCACTTTTATCCTAGCTTTCTGCTGTGCCAGTCTTTGAGGGAGTTGGTAATGAAGGCAACCTTATGTGTGAAGTTTTCTTCTCTCTCCAAAACCTAGGAGACTGAGAACCCTAGAAGTCTGAGGAATGTCCAGTAAGTTCTAAACGACTAGAGACTGCCAGGACACTTGAAGAATCTGAGGAATAAATGCATAAATGCATGTTGTCTCTCCCCTACCCCTCACTGCATATCTGGCACGAAAGTATAAGAAGCAGGAAAAATTTTTCTTCAATCCTTTGCTTGGAAGAACACATCTTGTGGGAGTTCTGTACTTACAAAAATGCTCTTGAATTTCTTTGTAGGTGTTTTGCACATTTGTGTTACTCATAGTAACATCTATTTTTCACTGTGAACAAAGCTATTTTATGTTCTGTGGTCTACCTGAAACTTTGAAACTCCAGTTTTTTGAGCTTGCCTGATGTGCTTATGCCTCTTGGCATAGGATCTAGAGACCTTTCAGGTGCAAAAGGAAGATTATCAGCAAGTAACTGGGAAAAGGAGTTTAAGCTCTTCTTTTTCTTTCTGACAGATTTTTTTTTTCCTCGTACGGGTTTTGAGTAGTTCACTGGCATTATTTATGTTTGATTTCTGCAGCTCTAGATAAAGAGTTTGCCCATCTTAGAAGTGGTTTTACAATTCCCTGAGAATAAATGTCTGTTACAGGGAGCAGGTGGGGAGGGTATTGTATAGTGCATTAAATAGAACCTTGGGGTTTTTTTAAATTTTATTTATTGTATGCTTTATTTGGAGGGGTACAAAGTCTTTATAGCCTTTTGCTGCTGTGACATGTGTTCTGGATATCACTAGAGTAATTGTCCCTGAATAGCAGATGAGGCAGAGATGCTTGGGCTTGCCAATGGAAAGCTTTACTTCTTGTTTGAAGGTGTCTTCTTGTTTGCATTATTGGACATGTGGGTTTTCCTGTCCAGGTTTTTTATAGTAGATAGCTTGAGGGTGAGAGAGTGAATTTAGGGACATAGAGAACAAAAAGAAATACAGAGCATTTTACTGTTGTGATTTATTTTTTATAAACCTTGGAACCTGGGAATTGGTGCTATCAGCAGGGTAAAGGAATTTGGGGGATAAATGTTCTTTTACTGAGAGTCAAAACACTTTAAATGTCTCTTTTGTAGCATGGTTTCAATTTTTGCAGGAAATCATTGCAGAGTGAGCACAGTGTAATAGAGAAATAGCTAAAAGGTAATTGGAAGATAAATATTCTAAATGTTTTAAGAAGTAAAAGGATCAGGTAACTTGTCACTTGTCATTATTCTTTTCATCTTTTCAGATATTTTGCTTAAGGTGGAGATAAATTTGTCTTATTATGCAAAAGTAGCAGATCCATTGGAGGTTGCAATAGAATAATTTAGGTTGGAGAAGACCTTTAAGATCATTGAGCCCAGGTGCAAACTGTCAATTCCACCACTAACCGTGATCTGTGTCTACATGCCTTTTAAACATTTTTGGGGCTGATGACTCAAGAGGATACTCTTTTAGTGAAGAAATTTTCTCCAGTGTTCTATCTAAATCTTCACAGCACAGCTTAAGGCCATTTCTTCTCATCCTGTCACTTGCTGATTCCCACCTGGCTACAGCCTCCTTTCAGAGAGTAGTGAGGTCTCCCTTGAGCTTCCTTTTCTCCAGGCTGAGCACCCACAGCTCCCTCAGCCTCTCTTCATCTGCCTTGTGCTTGACCCCTCCCGGTTCTGTTTCCCTCCTCTGGACTCACTCCAGCACCTCAATGTCTTTCTGGTTGTGAGGCCCAAAACTCAGGATTTGAGGTGTCGCCTCAGCAGTGTGGAGTACAGGGTACAGTCACTGCCCTGTTCCATCTGGCTACACTTTGTCAGACCCAAGCCAGGATATCCTTGGTCTTCCTGGCCCCCAAGGCCCACTCTGGCTCATGTTCAGGAGGCTGAACAATAAGCATCCCTAGGTCCTTTTCCACTGGGCACTTTTTCACTCATTCATCCCCAAGGTTGGCAGTGTTATAATAATGATTGAAGTTAATGATGTTAGAGGTCTTTTTCTACCCAAACAATTCTAGAATTCTGTGAAATTCATAGTAAAATAACAGCATGTTCTGATGAAGGTATGAATGATGCCTTCATCATTCTAATTGCATTCTGGCACTAGGGAAGACAATTACAGGAACTCAAGAGTTGAAAGTATTGTTTTTGTTTAAGGTATACAAGCCAGGCATCTTCTACAAATACATTAATCTTCCCTAGAAATGGTAGTTTTACAGCTCAGTAACACTTTGAAAGGTTTTGCATGTGCAGTGGGATTTGAGAAGGCTTTGTGATCAGTGTACTCATCAGTACTGGCATCGTTAGGAGTGGGAGCACAAAGTCCAAAATGAAGTGTGCAAATTATATGTGTGGGGTGTGTTTTGGTTTAGAAATCTTACTATAGCAGATGCTTGTTCATTGTATCCTCAGATGAGCCTCTGGAAGCCTTTTTTTTTTTGTTTTCAGGGTGCCTCACTGCAGAAGAGCTCTGTCTGTGCCCAAAGAACAAGGCTGATACACTGACCGTTTCAAAAATCTTTCTTTATGTGAAGATTTTGGCATTTGGATTTTTCCATCCTAAGTTTAGAAAGGGCAGCTAATCTCTAGTCTGTAAACAGTACTGCATAAGCAGCTTTGTGAAGGTGTTCTTGGGACCCAGACGGAGTGTGAGAAGTACTGTAGGTACATAAACACATATAACACGTGTTGAGTCTGTTAGAAATAACAAACTCGTTTTCACTTTTTAATGCTCTCTGCTACCTTGAGAATTTAAAGAGAGAGAGCTCTGCATTGAAATTCTGCTTCATCTCCCTTTGCAACAGGTTCTGGGGTATCTGGCAGTATCAGGGCATGATACTGAGATAGGAGTGTGTGATAAGGCAAAGCCCATGCAGCAGTCTGGTTTTACTGATCTGGCCTATGGATTAGATGGATGTCACATGAGAGACAATGGACTATTCAAAATCAGTGTCTAGAGCTGCAGTGTTAAATACAAGTATGTCCTTGGAAAATCTTAATGGTCTCTGTTGATTCTCTGTTTGGAGTGTTCTTGCAACATACATGGAGGCCTTTATTTATGTAATAGTCCTTTAGCTCTCATTCAGCATCCAGTGTTATTCCTAATCTTAAATTAGGGTGAAGGCTTCTTGTTCTTTCTCTGTGTTCTGAAACTGTGTGCATTTCATTCTGGTAAATGAGGGAGCTCAGGAGAGAGCAATTTGGTAGCTGCTTCCTAATAAATTTTGCCAGGTGCCTTGCTTAAATGTTTTATCAAGCATCCAGTTCAGTGTCTCATTAAAACAATGAGACTTCTTTTCAGCTCCAGGCTTGTTCAAGTGCTAAGGAGACGTAGAGCTTTACTTCTGTAGGTGTCAATGCCTTGAGAAGGCTGACCTGGACAAGAGGCTAGACAGAGCTAAGAGAATAAAGTAGATATTTATTAAAAGGCCTTAAAGGATATATCTTGGGCAGTACAAGAGCTCAGCCATGGCTACACCCAAGATGGACACAAGGTGATCTCACACTTTTAGAAGTTCTGATCCATTTGCACATTGGGTTTAATTGTCCAATTACAGCTTCAGGTTATGAAGTTCCATCCTCCTTGTTCTCTCACCTCAGCCCTCTGTTGTTTATGCTTTTTTGGGCCTGAAACTTGTGATGTTGTCCTTTGTCTCAAGCTGGAAAAGGATTGCTTTGTTTACCTACCCTGTAGAAGAGAGCTGACTAACACTTGGTATGAGGCTCAGAATTACACACCTAGGCAGCACAGAATCTTGAAAGTATGAAAGCTAAAACTTAAAGCATCGGTGTGTAAATCTCTTTACTCACAGAACACAAATGTGCTCAAAGAAATAGCAGTGCTTCGTTGTCTGAGGAGGCCGAGATAGAAGTCTGTTTCATCCAAACTGTGTTACACAGAATAAAAGGCCTTTTACTGCATTATGGCCTGGATTATAAGCAAAAATACTGATCATTTGAGAGACTCAAGTTTCTCTCCTGTGGGTTGCTGAGCTTACTGTAGTAAGCACAAAGCTGTGAGGTGACCTTTACAGCAATAGGGCACTTTTGCATTTTCTGGATTTTGGGCATAAGCATTCCAGCTCAGCTGTGTTTCACAGACGTAATTTTGCCAAATTACTTGACTACAGATGGTCTCAAGCTATACGGCTGATACATCACATACTGTGTAACTGATTAATGCAAGGAAAAAAACCACTGGAGAAACCCAGTCAGCGCTAGTGAGAACATATGAATTCGAAATAGTAAGTGTTGTCTGTGTTGTTAGACAAGCACTGACACAGCATCAACCACATGGGATGAACCAAATACTGAAAATAAATGTAATATTGTTTTGGGGGTGTGTGCATACTCTGAAGAAGAAATTATTGCAGTGGGAAGAGAGAGGTGGGAACGCTTGTGTCTTACAGAAGTGGTATAGACAGGTGAGGTTAATGAGGGCAGAGGTTTTATTCAAACAATTCAAATTGTTTGTGATTGGCTCTTCATTTAGCCTTTTGGTCTTGCTTTAAAACAGAGAGGCAGAAGTAAAAGTTGTTGTGCAGAAGTGTGATGGTTAACTGAATCTAAAATATGAGGCTGCTGTGGAACAGATTTTAAATTTAACCTTAGTTTAAAAATCCCTTCTGATACATTTTGAAGTAATGTGAGTCTCTTAGCAGACTGCTTAAATTGTAAACTGTAACTAATTTGATGTAATCAATCAATGATGAAAATAATTACTAAAATATCTATTCTTGGTGCAAAATGTCTTTTGACCTTTTCCAGAAGTCATTCCCCTCTAGTCATTCTTCTTCTAAAGAAGTAGCATAACTGTTCGTAATATTCAGATATGAATTCTCATTCTAATTTTTGTTTTAGGAAAAGCTGCTCGACATTCCAAACTTTTTCTGCCATATAGCCTAGTTATTCCCTTCAAGTAAGACTGGAGGTCCAGCTTTTTCTTTTCTTGTTAATTACTCTGATAAGTAGAAAGGTTTAAAAGTTTAGTTCTACTCTTAAAAAAATTTTCAGTTGCCTTATACTAATGATTTTGATGTTGAAAGTCACTCATTCTTCAAAGGCACATCCTTGGGTATCTTTCAGTCTTGCCTTGTTCCTCTGTGGGCACATTTTCTAGCACAGTGGACTTGAAGTGTCAAATCTCCTTGTTCCTAGGACTGGTGTATCCAGGATCCCAAAGCTGTTAAATGACTAGTTGTTCTTCTTAGTCCTGAATATACCTTTCCCTGATTTTGCATGGTCTCAATCTTGTATTGCCACAGTTGCCAGGATTGTGGGAATTATTCAGACCTTATGCTTCTGTGTCATTGCAGGATGCATTCCAAAGTGTTGAGAAACTGCCAGGCAGGAGGTAGTTGTGATGCCTAACAAAATATAAAGCACTTTCCTTTCCTAACCTCAAGGTTGTTGCCACATGCTAGTAGTCTTGCTTCCAGACCAACATAAAAACAAATTTAACATTTGCTGTCCAGTAAAATACTACTTTAAGCACTTGTAGTCTGTTTTCCTTAGGCACGAGTTGTGGACAACTGTCAGGTTTTAAGGTAGTGGGCAGTAGTTCCAGATATGTTCAGTTACAAAATGGAAAAGGGATTGAGATGATTATTTCTCTCCACTAACTTTGCTTTCCACCCCCCCCCCCACAGGTAACTATTATCTTCAAATCATACCAAGACTGTACAGATCAGAAAGTATATCAGGCAATGACTGATGACTTGCCTGCAGCTTTTGTTGACGGTACAACAAGTGGAGGAGATGGGAACACCAGGAGCTTGCACATTGTGGAGAAAGTCAGTGGCAAATACATTGAGATGCATGCCAGGTACATTGGGACCACGGTGTACATCCGCCAGCTGGGGCACTACCTGACGCTGGCCATTCGCATGCCCCAGGAGCTGGTGATGGCCTACGAGGAGAGCCAGGATCTGCAGCTCTGCGTGAACGGCTGCCCTGCCAGCGAACGTATTGATCAGAGCGGCCGCTTGCCATTGCCTGTGATGGGAAAGCTGCTTCCTTGGGGCGCTGCAGCTCATCCCCTGTCAGGGTACACTCTGGAAACAGCCACCACCAAATGCCATGAGAAGATGCTTGTGAAGGACATCTATTTTTACTCCTGTGTGTTTGATCTGCTCACCACCGGCGATGCCAACTTCACAGCTGCTGCTCACAGTGCCTTGCAGGATGTGGAGGCACTGCACCCCAGCAAAGAGCACTGGCGTATCTTTCCCAGGAGTGGAGGTGGTAGTGTGGGCAGGCATAGGAAATTCTTTGTCAGTCTTGGATTTCTGTGCTTGATCTTTGTTGCATATTTGTAGGATATTTTTTTTAGACTGTAACAATATTTTGAAATATATATTGTCATAATATATTGAGTAAAGATGAATATATATGTATATACCATGTATATGAAGGAATGTTTTGTCTCAGGGCATCCACTAGATTGGATGTTAACTGTTTTGATGTATGTTTGATTCAGTATTCTATGTATCTATTTGTTTTACAGTTGTTGAAAAGTTTTATAATGTCCCTGCATTGGAACCTGATAAAAAGCACTTTATTTTTTACATATTAAATATATAAGTGTGTATCTGAGTAACTATGTTTTACACATGAAATACTCAGTGCTCTCTCTTCTCTAAGTACTACTTGGTTTAAGAATTTTTTTTTTTTACTGAATTAACTTGTGGGTTTTCCCAAGAGATCTTTAATTAATGCCAAACGTGTATATTTTGAAGCTAGTGAATGGTCTCTGGAGAGAGCAGAAAGAGCTTAAACTTAGAGGGAACACCTTTTTTTTTTTTTACACCCCCCCCCACTCTCCACGGGCCCTCTAGTTGTCTGTGTTATAGAAGGCTACAGACTTTTTTTTTCATGCTTGAAAACCCTATTGTGTATCAGTCTTTGCAAAATGTTTTAGATGTGATTTGTAAGTATACCAGTAAGTATTCATGTGTGTGTAAGAGTGGCTGTGCGGTGTGTAAATATTTTAAATTATTACAATAGAAGAATAGTCGTGTTCCCCCCTGGCTGAGGAACGTCAGAAAAGTGGTATAAGTGACTCCTGATGGGGTGCACAGACATTGGGGATGGATGTAGACCACATACTGGGCAGGTAATCTATAAATAAATTCTGAGTTTGTCTCCTAGCCAAAAAGAATGGATAGGATATTGAATAGGAATGTGCTGAATATAGTTGTTTTGCTTCTTGCACAGTTTCCCTCTGCTAAATAAGATGTGTAAATTTATGACCAATGGCTGCAAACGAGGCCAGTTTATTGAAAAGACAGTGTGTGGGAAACTAAGACAAGCAGCCATTCCCTCAGGATCCCAGTTGTACAGTTCCTTTGTAGTGTTTGCAGAGATATTTACAAGAGCTTTAACATGGGGATCTGTGTTACTGAAAGAAGAGGTGGTGAAATTTGAATAAATGATACATGAGAGTCCTCAAGATTACAGAACTTAGTGTAACAAGGTGATCTGCTAAGTGTATATGGAGTGTCTCAGCTGCAAGGCTAATCATGCAGTCTGAAGGTAAATTGAAAGTGCCAAAACTCAAAAGAAGTTACGTCAGATACATACAAAGAAATACAGACCTAATAAACATAATCAGAACTTTGAATGTTTCTTCACTAAGCTTGTATTACTGCTACAAGTTGAGGTGTGTGAGAAATAATCTGATCTGGAAGATGTATCAGTGAAATGAGTTGTGGAAATTGCTGTAGAAGCAAAGGAGCTTTAAATATGTGTGTGTTTACTGTACACAGAAGGCAGCTGTCATTTCTGTAGGAGCTTACTCACAGGTGTCAGTCTAACACCACAAGCTCTGCAGAAGGCTGTGTAATGTGATCATCTGTATTTTAATACAACAACCAGACAGCCATCACTGATACTGTTTGCTGGCCTTTGTCTTAAGCTACCCTTGGGTATTACTGGCTTACTCAAAAGGGGTTTCTAAGTATCTTCTGGAGTACTCCTAACCCATATGCTAACAGAGCTTCCAACAACAGATGATGGTAGTTCTCTGTAGTTGTGGAGTCTGACAACTTTCTTAGTAAGCATGTTGCAGGACTGGCAAAGACTGTATGTCTAAGCCTTTATTTTGTGTGTACAGAAGGCTCCTAAACAAAGATACTATAAAAAGAAATAGTAGGCTCATTTGCCTGTCAAATCAAAAATTCTATTTTTCTTCCTGGAAAACGTATCTTGAAGAAGAATCTGCATAGAACATCTGTTAAGTGGGACACAACCAGAGAGTACAACCTTTTGTTCTTACAGTCAAGTTACAGACCTTTCTGTATTGCATTTTCTTTCAGACTGCTGCTGTACTGCCAGAAACTACATCACCAATTATTTACATTCTCCTACTTCAGCTTTGTGACTGTCATGCATTTATTTTATGAGTTTTGAGGCTGTGCAAGTGTCTGTTTACTTATATACTTTCCAAAGTGAAGTAAGCAATTCTTCAAGCTTTGTCTATTGCCTAATGAGAGTTTCATTAGTGGACGTGTTTTGAAAAAGAGCCCAGGAGTCTCATGGCTTTCTTTTCAGAGGAGAAGAGACACACAGCACAGTTTAAAATCTTGCATTCATTTTCTTTGTGTAAGTACAGCTATGGTCTTTTACACTGAAATTTTCATGCTTTGGTTATTTATTGCCCATCTGTGTCGTGACTGATATAAATTCTTTTCTGTCTTTCCATGTTCCACTACTGAAGACTGCTATCTGTACAATGTCCAAACAGGACTGGTAATGATTCCTTTTTTTCCGCAGGTAGTCTGTGTTTTTTACAAGATAAGCTTTCTCTGTTTGGTGCTGCTACTTCTCTTCACCTGTTTTCAAAACAAACAGGGATTGTGGGGATCAGTGTTGTCCATTAGATTTTACAGTTCTCATTAATTACCTTATAATGGAGAGCGACATAGCCACAGTCAAGAACAAGTACACTGGTAAATTTATGATGCTGATGTAAGCCAATTCCATCTGATCTGATTCAGTTTGTAACTAAATTTTGTTGAAATTAAAAGCTGCTATTAGTAAATTAACTGTGAACAGTAAGATTGCTTACAGTCTTTGTGCAGGGGTATATATCAGAATTCATTAACTAGATACAGAAAAGTATGTCATACGGGATGTTCCAATAACTTACTTATAGGAATTATTTTACACTAGTTTTAAAGCTTAATTTACACTGTAACAATAGAAGAATACTGTGGCAGTGCAGGACTCAGCTAGCTCCGCTCCTGCACCCACAGGACCTCTGGCAGGGAGCTCGTCACTGCCAGCAACGTGGGTTTGCATCTGAAACCACGCGTCAGGGGCGAGTCGGCAATGGCAAGGAAGAAAGGCGGGCTCTTGAGGAGGGTGAACTAACGAGAAGTTTATTCTCCAGGAACACTGGAGAAGAGCACTGAACAGGGTTGTGCAGCAGCTTTTAAAGAGGGGAGGGGTTGACAGGTGGGGCCACAACACAGCCAATCAGGGAAAAGGGAGGCAGTTCCAAACTTAACATCAATCAGCTCTAGAACCAATCATAAAGGAGTGGGAAGAGGACTTTAGGGACCCAACCAATCCCTCGACGCCCTCCCTGGAACATTCTAGACCCCAGGGAAGGGCCAGGGCTTGATTGACAGGACGGGGGCAGGAGGTCTGGGGATTGACACATAGGAGGAGACATAGGGACATACCAACTGGGGTAATAAAAAGGGGCATAACAGAACATTCTAGAAACATACAGAACATTACAAGCAAAGGTAAATTGAAACAGAAAATTCCACACTGCCACATCTCCCCCTTTTTTTGTTTTTAAAGAAAATCAGTTCTGTTCAAAGTCTTCATAATACTGTCCTTGATACGGCTGCATTTCATATTCTTTGTATCTCGGAGGCGGTGGATACGGCCAGTCCTCATCCACAGTCATGATCTGATTTGCTTGGGGGGTCTCTGGGAACAGAACTCTGGGGTCAGTGTAGACGGCCAAAAGTCTTAACAACATCCTTTTGATCAAACTAAAACCAACACTGAATATAATGATAATAATGAGTCCAATCTTTATGAGCTCCCTTGCCCACCCGGCAATGCCCCAACGAGAAAACAGTCCACCAAGCCAGTCCTCAGTTTCTTTTTTGATGTCCGCAACCATCCCTTTCATTTTTTCAATGGTCTTATGGACGTCCTCAGCCCGGTTCGAGAGGTTGAAACAGCACAACCCCTCGAACTCCTCGCATCGGTGCTGGTGCAACAATAACAGATCATCGATTGCAGCCCGATTTTGTAATGTTGCTTTCCTCGTAACTTCCTCATCTGCCAGGAGGTCGCTTAGGACGATGGACGTCAAATTGTTTGGCTACCCAACACTCCAGTCTGCCCAATTCACCTAACGATATTGCCACTGAAATCCAGGGTAGAAAAACCGTCACTGCTGTGATTTTGCCTCTGGACCAGTGGATTATATCCGAATTACAGTCCTCATCAATTTCTTTAATGCTGCGTTTTTGGCAGGCCGAATCGCTGGATGTTTTGAGAGCCGAATTGTTCGCTTTTTGAAATGCCCAATTATCAATTTGGGTTTTGCTGGGAGCAAACAGCCCCAATCGTCCCAGAGTGCATGGACCTCCTGCCAGGCGAGAGGGAATGCCTGTATACGATCTATCTCCGCAAATGAGGAAAAGGCCCTTAGGGAGAGCTCTCGCCTTGCCATCGTCGGTGGGTGCAATTCTCATGAATGCGACAGACTTGCACCATCTGTTTGCCTTATAGGTGTCTCTGTTCTGACTTACAAAGGTGAACATTCGCCGCTGGCTCTGTGGTATTTCTGGCGCGAACTGGAGACACATTTCTGCAGCAGAGGAGCCAAGAAGTTCCAGTTCCTGCGGCTCTCCGTTGATGACTGGGAGTGTGTTCACCCACCTCTTCCATGGG
>VZUA01016029.1:37869-56216 GCA_013401035.1 Horornis vulcanius
CTGCTCCTGAGCTTTTGGGGAGTTTACCATTAGACAGAATACCTTACCTTTCTCTGTCTTCTCTTACAAAGAGTACTGTGTCTTCCTTCTCGTTTTCCTGGAGACCAATTTTTACAAAATTTATATGACATCAAAGCCATTGGGATTTCCTCCCTTCTATCCAGCATGACTGAAGCAGGTCAACACATACAAAAAGTTATTTATTCAGATCATGACTTTTCCACTGGCAAAGGGATGGGTCTTCTAGTGCAGCACTGAGCAAATTGTCTTTTACAAATACTTGCTAGCTCTCATTTTCAGTAACGCTAACTACACGCATGATAAACATAATCACTTTGCCATTTCTCATCCCTCTGGGCTAGTTTAGGCCCTGTTGGTTTATGTTTACTGGTCATTAGCTATTTCAAAAACAAAAGAAGGACTGAGATTACTCCTTAAACTGGTTAATTCTGGACTTCTGTGAAGCTTTCACATACCACTTTCTGCCACCACCGTGTAATAAAAATACTGAATTGCTCTTTTCCAATTACACAAACTGACAGCAGAAGACCAGGAGTAAAGCAAGCATGCATGTGTTGTGGGTGTGTGAACATACTGTGTGGCCTCCTGCAGAGAGATTAAGAAGTCCCCTGCTGGGGATTTCTGGCATGCACAGATACAGGCAAAACACAAGAGGAAGAAAATAACCTTGTAGACCTTTGGACTTTGTTGTCTGAAATCCTCTGCCAGCCTATATACGCCTCACCCAGCCTGTATAGTTGTAACTGCTCTCTACATCTGCAAATTTGTATGAAGCAGAAGGAATAGATTAGTGCATTTGACTACTGAAAGGCAAAACTAAAAAAGAACTCTGTAGTTATTGTATACTCTGTAGTTATATGTAGTCAAAAATGACAACATCCTCTTTGGTGCTTTGAATTAGGTTTAGGAAGGGAATTCCATTCCAGATATTATGTCCAGCTGAAGGAGTATATAACAGAATATGCATCCAATGACATGGTAAATTGCACTGAAGAGAAACTGAAATTACCACAAAACAAGTCTTCCAAACACTAGAAATTGAACTAAGATGACCAATATGCAGGAAAGGCCTAGATAAATCATCTAACTTTTATTGTTATCTTGCAGAGAGAAGGAAAAGGAAAGAGGAAGAAACGAGAGAGAGAGAAGATAGAAAGGCAGAACAGGAAGCTATTGTCCACAGGTGTCACTGCTTTCTGGGAAGATAAACAATAATGTTTTGAGGTATTTAAAAATGATAATGGTATGGCCTTTGCACAGTATCCTTAAAGCAGATTTAGCTAAGTCCCTTGTGTGCTCCACCTGGATGGCACCGACCATCTCTTCTCATCTTCATCTTTGTTCCAGTGCACCTGGAATTTTAGCTGTTGCTTTCTGGGACCATCAGGCATCTAATCGTGTTTGCGATATGTGGATCTTTACTTCAGTCATTAGCTCCCATTTAACACATTTCTTTGTGCAGGGAACAAAGGACAAATCTGGGAATATTTCTGAGAAAAAGCCAAGGCTTTCCCACAACTGAGGGACAAGCCTAGACACTGCTGACCCAGTGAGCCACCTTTGTGCTGACAAAGAAATAAGAAAACCAAGAAGAGCAGAGACAATGCTGCCTCAGGAAGGATAATTTTTAAATTTTCCTTTTACTTCAAAATGTAAATTGGACCTATTTTGTTTGGATTTTACATTCACTTATTTTAAATGGAGCATGAAATACAGTTTGATATCATGATCCTGAAATAGTTTCAGTTATGCATGTTTGCAAAGCCATTAAAATTATTATGTCTTTCTACACAGAAAATAAAATGAAATAGTAAACTAAAATATTATTTCCAATTCTGTCCTTGAAAAATTCATTTTACAAGGCACTAATGAAGCTGTGAGTTCACAAAGGACAGATTTTTAGATAAACTACAATTCCTCTTGCTTATCTTGTATAAGTGGGAAAAAAATGGTATAACTATGAATGGAAACAAAATACCTCACGGATACCTAAACACAAAATAAGAAAATACTTTGAAATATTAGGAAATTTTTACATCTTTCATTCTGTGATCTTAGGCTTCAGAAAAGACTGGCAGCAGAAATACAGCAGTCAGGAGCTTTTACTTCTCATTCATAGGGTCCATTTTCTAAGACATATGTAATTTATTTTGGCCAAAAACGACCTGTTGTGAGGCTGGATCTCCCCATTTGCAGGAATGGTTATAGCTACAAAGACAAATCTGTACTCAGCCTTGGAAAAAGGAAAACCTCCACAAGGAGGAGCGAGACAAAATGTAGACAAGTCTTTAAACTTATCCTGCAGGAAATTATTCCAAGATGAGACTGCATAACGGAGTTTTCTTTCATTGACATTTAAAGCATCAGAGGTGACTTAGCTTCCCATGCTTTTGGCAGCTGCTCACAGTTCTCTTACAGTTTGTTTTCCAGGTTCACAACTGCCAGTGATGGCAACACAAGGAATCACACTCAGGGCCTGCCTCACTGTGAAGAGATTCGGGCACTGGACAACTGGCTTGCTATCCAGAGTGTTGGACATGAGTTTTGCTGTCTCCTGTGATATTTTTTGTGATTTGACTGGCCTGTTTTGCTCTGTTTGCCGGAGCAAGCAGCTAATCTATGTCTGGAGGAAAGTGTCTGGTTCAGCAGTCTGCAAACATGCCAGTGCAGTGAACTTCTGCATTCCTCTTTCCTCTCCATACCTGCCAGTAATGCGGAGCTTGCATATGCAATACTCTCTTGCAGTCTCTGAGATACTTTGCTGCTGTTTCGCTCTCTGCACTCAACAAATGCTTTCCCTTCTGAAATCTTTTGGGTTTGCTGTTGTTTTTAATTTATAATCTGCTCCATGAAGCAGCAGACTTAGACTTGCATCATGGCAGTCTTTGACATGAAGATTTAACTAGTTTCTTTCAATTCACCTTCCACACTGTGCACTGTGGAAACAAACAGTATGCTTGCTGGCCTCCAGGTTTGGAGAATGAGCCTTCAGAGCCCTTTCTCCTACAAAGCAAACAAATACACAGTTTAGTTAGCATTAAAACATCCAGATTAAACAAAATTCAGGTTTCCCTAGGGAAACCTTTTGCTTCTGAGATCTAGCAGGAAAAAAGCAATGGGCAGTGGATCCATTTATGTAATAACCACACCTTTCACCATATTTTTGTGTAATGAAAATTAATTAAGACTTGCTAATTTAAACATTAAAACATTAGGAAATGCCAGAATAAAAATTGCTTGAGCAATCCTAATTCCACCTCCACCCCCATACACACATTCTGTAGTTAATGAGACTGCATGGCCTTTAATTACACTTTCAGGTACCATGTGGGCTCCTTAGTATGGAATGCACAAAACTAGTAAGTTTGTCTATTTCCTTCTCCTTTCTTTCTTTAGTTTTTTAATGTTACCAAGTTTTAATGATACATGACAGAGGGACTGCATTCCTAACAGCAGGAAAGTCCCTACAGTTTCCTGAAAACCTGTGGCTAAAGAGAGACAAGAACCTATTAGATCCACAGCACAGAAACCTGCAGTGTCAGCAGCAAGCAGATGATCCATGCAGGAGGATATTACTAATGCCCCAACCATAATGAAAGGGTTGCAACTTACTTCAGTGCTAGTCAACCCAAAGGTGCACCCCTAAGGTATCTGACTCCCTAGACCTGCAGCTCAGGACGTCTTGTTCCCTACCTCTTGCACTGCACAGCAGGTGAAGGAGCTGCTTTTCACTCTGTCACTCTTTCCAGCAGTGATGAGGTCTCTGAAGCTTAAACCTAGTGTAAGGACAGGCCATCTCAGTTTTCAGGAAAAAAAAGAGACAAATAAGCAGACCAGCTTGGGTAAATAAGGAATTGTGGCAGAAGTCCAATGCAAAAAAAGAATATACAGAAGATGGAAGCAGGGATGGGCTACAAGGAGGAATTTACAAACATTGCCCGGGCATGTAGGGATGGTGTCAGGAAAGTAAAAGCTTAGCTGGAATTTTAACTTGTATGTCAATAGTAACAAAAAGAGCTTCAGCTGCTAAATGGTAAGCAGCTGAACAAGGAAAATGGCATCTGGTCACTGAGTAAGCTGGGTGTTTTACTCAAAATGGACACAGTCAGACCTGAAGAACTCCATTTCTTCTTTTCACAGCAAGGTCTCCTAGGGTTTCAGGCCTGGGATTCATGGAGGGGAGAGATGACCATGAGTGGGTGAGTTACAAGTTGCTGGAGAAAACTTGGCGTGTACAAGTCCACGGAAACACAAGGGTTGTGTTGAAGGATGCTGAGACAGCTGTCTGATGCCAGTGCAAGGTCACTTTTGAACATCTTTGAGGAGCCATGGATATCCCTCCCAATTGTAGAAATGTTGCACTTATACTTGAACTCAAAGAACAGCCCAAGAAACTGCAGACTGTCCAGTCACACTTCAATCCCTAAGGAAAAAAAACAAACCATGAAACAAGTTCTCTTGTGTGATATTTCTGAACACATGAAGGAGAAATAGGCAATTGTAAATAATCCACATGGGTTCACCAAGGATAAGTCATAACAGTGAATGTGCCTGATTGCCCTTTTTTTGATAAAAGAATGGGATTTGTGGATGGGTGAGAGCAATGGATGCCATTTGCCTTGAATTTAGCAACACAACTGTGTCTACCAGTGTTCTTGTATTTAAGCTAAGACATGATGGTCTGGATGTGTAGCCAACTGATCCAACTTTGAATGAGATCAGAGGATTGTGCTTAACGAGTTGTGCTCTAAGGGTTTTGTGACATCTGTCCTAGAACTGATCCAGCAGGAGAATCAATTGCCCAAAGAGGTTGTGCAGTTTCTGTTGCTGAGGGTTTTCAGGACCAGACTGAGTCCTAAGCAAACTGGTCTGACTTCATTGCTGTAGGATCCTAGGAAACAAGAGGGCTAATGTATATGTCTCAAACACCAATAGCCAGATAACTGTGGAGCCAGCCATGGATTGTTGGAGATAACAGCCAAGAATTTTTGGTAATAATAAACTGGAGAAGAAGCCATAAGAAGGTAGGGCAGCACATTTCTAGGACAAATGTCCTTGTTCTGGCTCCTGGAGATGAGGACTACACAGCAAAGCAGAAGTGCAGGGATGAGAACTGTGCACTGTGGAGTGTAAGAAGGGATCGAGACCACCAGAGACCCCCAAAGCCTTCCAACCCATTTCCAGAAAGGTCTACAGGAATGGACTGCACAGGATTACTAATTTGCATAGAAAGTGAGAAACTTATCTCCAAGATGGAGAGATTTATCTGTAAAAGGTACCTCCATAAGGCCTGGGTACGGAGGTGCTCCCTGAATATCCCATCAGCTGGCTCAGTGCTGGAGCCAGGACTGATGATATCACCTTCTGCCTTTTTTTCCTCTCACTCTCACTCCTCCTCTCCATTCCTCTTTTCTCTTTCACTCTACCCTGTTACCTAAACCCAGTGCCATGTGCTTATACCAATTTACATGCTAAGAGTGTAATTTAATAATAAAACTTTTTAAGCTTTTGTGGCCCCTCTGACTTGTAATTTCTTTCAACCATAAGCATCTTCAAATCTTGGGTACTCCCTTCCCCCTTAAACCACAATTTCCAACCCTGCTTTGAACCCGGATGATCCTGTAATTACCGTCATGGGGGCTGAATACTGGAAAAGTGCTGTGGATGCAGAATTCTCTTCTGACACTAAGTTATTTCACATCCATTTTTCAACCAATGTACAGAGACTTCAACTACTCTATTGCCAAAAACTTTCTTTCTTTTACTTACTGTACCAATTGCATAGTTGGATCTGTGTGTATCTTAGATATGCTTACAGATCAGAGACTACAGGTATCCCAGTACAAGTACCTACAAAACAAGAAACTGCTTAACTAAGAAGCAGACATCTGGCTTATGCCTCCTGTTCATGGAAACAAGAACGAGGATGAGAACAGGGGTAGGATGTGCCTGGGTATGGGAAAGAGAAGATGATAATGGGGAGAAAGAGACTGATAGAAATGTATTAGGAACAATCAGAGCACCAGGAAAGAATGAGAAGATGCAGGTCAGATGAGGCCATTTCCTTCAACACTAATGCTATTGCTGTCCTAGTTGTGCTGCAAGTACAAATGGTGCCCCTGTTCATAGGGGATGTGGTAGAGATCAGAGGAATGAGGTTGTAAAGAGCTGCTTGAAGTACTCCAACCTTTCTGCAGCCCCAGACCAGCCTTTACAGGGTACACACAGCAAGACAATACATCTAGAAGGATAAGTGGAGAAAAGGATTTATTTTACGCCCAGGTGTGGGAGTAAATTGTCCTGGTCCAAATATCAAAGCAGTTCTCTTCTGCTGTGATGTCCTTTTCTCTCTCTGTGGCCCTGTTCGACACTGTATTTCTGATGTCTGCACCCAAATGGCAGAGCTCTCAAGAAAGTATCTCCCTCAGCATCCAGCTCCAATTTGCTCTGGGACCCTATTTCAAGTAGAAAATAGCACACCATGCCATCTTGACATAAAAAATACAGAAAGAGGCTAAATAATGCAGACTTGATTCTGATCTGTCTTACAAATATGTGAAAATGGAGCTTTTAACATATTTTACTAACCAAATGAATTAGTAAAGGAATTTCATATGGGATCTTGGTTTCTGACAGCATTGTTCAGACATCTTTAATGATAATAGAGATTTTAAGTAGAAAAAGGAGTGAGCACGGTGATGATCATGTACACCGAGTCTTAGTGAAGTTGATTTTCACACAAGGCTTGTGTGCCAGGAGAAACCAGGGAGAGGAAGGAATGATGGTTCTCCTGGTGAGCACTGGCCACCATGCCTTTTTCCTGTCCCACACGCCTGGGCCTCTTTTTAGCGTGTTGGTGTATAAGTTTCTCTGCGTGTGGCAGCACTGCTGGGTCAGGAGGGTAATTCACTCCTGCACACAACCCAGACCATTTCATGTCTTTCCAGAGCAGGACAGAAGTAGCTGTGCATCAGCCTACAACATACAAACAATAGTGCCCATTTGTCATCAGCTCACACACCAGGCAAACCAGGTCAGGCATTTGCAGACAGAGGAAAATGTCAATCAATAATATTACCTTAATATTCCCACTTGCTATTACAAAATGTCAACTGCTATTGCTAAATGTCAACCCCTAATTCCAGATGAGAGAGACTAGAAGGCACAATCTATCAGTCAGTAAAGCTTGTTACTAGCACAAATAATCCATGCTTCTCTCTACGCTGAAACAACAGGCTTGACATGGGCTAGAAATGGTTTCTTCTTCCTCATTTTCCTCTCTCCACTCCCAACTCCTCTCCCACTCCAGAAAATTTCAACTAAAATTGTTCATGAGACAATACTGGCATGCAGGATAACCTTCCTTACCCATTCTTCCAAATATGCTCAAAGCATTTGGCATAAAGTCCTTCTACCAGTAAGTGACCTCAGCCTCTTACTGAGAGAGTGATACAGTCTTAGCAGGTTGTGGTGAGGAATGGCACAAGGATTTCAAAGGCCTGAGCAAGAGGCAATATAGTGGATGTCCGTATTTTGGGGCCATTTCTGGAATCCATCAGCCTCAGTACTGCTGAGGCCAAGCCGTCGGTGTGTGGTGGGTGTGTGAGGGTGGTTACATCTCAGAGCTGACATAAAGATACCTGGGCACTACCAGTGTTCATCCCACCTGAAGTCTTGTTTGGAGCCAGTGAAGCCTTTTCCTTTGCATTCCTTTGCATTTTTTTCCCTTGATGAGTTTTTGGGTAGGAGATAACATCTAGCGGGGTGTCTCTACATCCGGGGAAGAAAATGCTGCAGCAAATGTCTGCAGCAAAACCAGTCATAAATATCCATAACCAAACTATATATCCTGTGTCTGAAAGACCCCTGTGGGTCTAACCATTCTCCCCTTAGTCTCCTCTAGTCCTTTTCTACTCCAGTAAGCGATACCGCTCGGACAGGGCTGCTCCAAGAGGCTTCTCCCTGCCCATGCCACCCCCAGCGGCGGCAGCTGCCGCTGGGGCGCTGCCCGGAGGCGAGAGCTAACGGTGACTCCCACGGGAGCGCGGAGCCGTCAGCGGGCATTAGTGATGGTGGCGAGCCTGGTGTTGACCCACAAGCAGGAGAGGCGTCTCCTGGCCAGGGCGCCCCCCTTTCCGCGCCCCTCAGCAGCCCCGCTGCGGAGCGCCGTGCTTTCCCCCGCTGAGGAGCGCGGCACGGCAGACCCGTCTCCGCGGGCGAGGGCGGGCGCTCGGCCCGGCGCGGCTCCGCAGCGACAGCGCGCCCACAAGCCCAGCCCCAGCCGGGCCCAGCCGGGCGGTGGCACAGCTGGGGCCGCCCCGGGGAGGCCGGGAAAGGCGGCGGGGCGGGGCCGGACGGGGCAGTGCCGAGCCGTGCCGCGCCGAGCCGCGCCGAGCCGCGATGGAGGGCGCCGAGGCAGCCAGCCTCCTGGGGGAGCGCAGCCTGGAGCCGCCGGCCGGATTCAAGACGTACCGGCGGCGGTGGTTCCTGCTGGCCGTCGTGTGCCTGCTGAACTGCTCCAACGCCATGGTGAGTGCTGCCGCCTCTCCCGCCGCGGGCAGACGCTCCCCGCGCCGCGGGGTTGGGACGCTCCTCCGGGGTGGTGGGGAAGGCGGCGGCCGCCGGCAGCCCCGGGTGCCCCAGCAGCAGGCGGAGGCGCAGAGCAGGCAGGGCACACAGCCCTCCCCTGCCGCCTCGCTGTGCAGCAGAATTGGAGAGCAGCTCTGGCGGCTGCTGCTGCTGCGGAGGGAGGACGGGCTGACACGGCTCGCCGAAGCCAAAACCACCTCCTGTTTCTTCCTAGAAGCAGCCAGGCAGTCCTCAGGGCTCTGCCCCAGTGCCCTGTCGCAGATCCACCCCCTCATTTTTGGAGCACCGGGACTCGGTTGTACGTGCACAGTTCAGAGAAGCGTCAGCCTGGCCGTGCCTTATGCACGGAATAAGCGGCTTTTACTTTTGAACTTTATCGTTCTGGTTACGACCTCGGCTTTCACGCTTTCCTTTCTGACCGGTGGGATCCGGGGCACCGAGGGGTGGTGATGGGGGAAGGGCAGGATGAGGCGGGAGGGTGTGTGTGATCTCCAAGAGCACAGCAGGAAGTACCGCAGCGTCAAGTCAGACTGGGATGAAGCAAAATGTGTCCTGGAGCGCAGCGAAAGTTGCTGCCGAGTCCACTTCGTAAGCCATGGGGAGACAGAGAGAGTATTCATCGTCTGTGAGGGTCACATGTTTCTAGCCTAAGAATAGCAGAGCAGTGTTGAAACGCCGTGGGAGAGGAACAGGAGTTACCTCTGCCGCATTGCTGGCCTGTGACAGCAGATTTATCTGGTCAGAAAAGCCTCCTTCCAGGATCTTTTGCATATACACAACACTATAGGAGTAATTCTGCATTAAAGAGATGACTGTATGAACTTCTTTTTGCCTACTTTTACTGCTTTGTTGTGAGAGACTTGAAAAATTTGGATGCCAGATTGTAGCCCACCTGTTGAACAGATTTAAATTAAGTTCCGTAGTTGCAGAGATAAACCCATAAAGTTTCCTCTGATCAAGGCTTACTATATGAAAAAGAAGCCCAGATCTTTGCTCATCAAGTAATTGAGGACATTGTTGATAATTATCAGACTGATGTAGAATTATTCATGTTCTTGAGGATTACCATGTTGTGAATGCGGGCTGTCTGGCAGACAGGATCAGGCACTGCAACCTGTGAACATTTAAATGCTTTGAAAGAAGATTAGATATTCCATGATGCAAGAGTACTGGAGTAGAGAAATGGAAGAACATAGTGAGAATTTGGCTGTATGTGGGAAAAAAGAATGAATGCACCTTCTCAATGGAAAATCAGTATATCCTTCAAGATTGTAAAAAAGTGTACTACACAAAAGCCCCGCTGCTTGTTTGCGGTTAAATTGGCACAGCAGAAGAACATTATGTGGCAAGAAATAAACCCACTTCTGGGTGGGTGAAGCATGGGTGAAGGAAACCTTACCAAGCCTATTTCCAGAATGTCTTGTCAGATGTTGACTTTGCTGAAACCTTAAAAGTGAAACTGGAGGGTTTCTTAAACTGCATCCTCAGTGTGTTGCTGAAAACTTTGTAGCCCTGGAAGATTGACCTTGTCTGTCTCCTTTGTGTCTTGACAACTTCCTGACTGCCCACAGTATTATTTTTACATGGTATGAAATTAGGCCAGAACATTACTACTTCAAAACTTAGTGCCTAGTAAATATCCTAAAGTTGAATTGCTGATTCTAAGCCATTGCACAGATCTGGAATGGCAATTATGCTTTCATATAAAGTTGTAAGCAAACATTTCCTGATGCTAAAGTTTCTCCTAAATGTTCCTGATAAAAATCGTATTCAAATGGATGGAGTGATTGAAAGTCCATGAAATCAAAGTGGTTGGTAGCTATTTAAAAGTTCCAGATGAAAAGATTAATTTACTGGTTCTGTGGTGTAAAAAATCGCCCTGCAAATTAAGATGTGTCCTCAGTTTCTGTGCAGATGTTGCATGCAGCACTTTGTTCTTGTACCCCTGTGTCAGGCTATCTGCAAATGCATATAGTAAGGACACATGACTTTTGAATTGTCTGACTTGGACCTCATTTGCTGGACCAAGCTTCCAGAATGATGCCTTGTGTTTCTCACTCTTGTCCATATATGTGCAGTTTCTAATAGGGGCCTTTGGTGCCCCTAACAGTGGCAATCAGAAGACAGTACTAAATGGGGGAGACTTTCAATGTCAAGAAGACAATCTAGAAGCAAGTTAACTGCAGGACATGCAGCAAGGGCAGGCTGAGAAAGGAGTATTTCTTAGTCTAGTTTAGAGTCTGGTTGAGTAAAGCCAGACCAGATGATGTGGTTATGAAAGGGGCACTGTTCCCTATATCCTCCTGCTCCACTTCAGCACATGAAATCCTTTCATTAACTGGAGCAGGGTAGGGTTAATATGATATAGAGGCTTTTACACCAACAATAAAAAGCTCCTTACCTGTGTTTCTACTACTGACCTCAGTTTAAAAGCCTCTGTCTCTCCCTGCTGTACGAAGTGGGTACTACCTTAGCAGGAATTTGTTCTCATTTCCTAAATACGGATTTTCTGGGAATTCCTAGCTAACAATATAATGTAGGAAACTCCTGCCTTATCTTAAGAAGGCTTTAAGCAGACATCGGCATAATATACTTGCTGCCTGAAGTTGTGGGCAAAGAGGATGTTCTGACCACAGCTAAGCAGAGATGGTTTATCCCCAGCTGTCTCTTGCAGCACTGCTGATGAGGCGGTGATAGAACTCTGCCTGTGGTTTCTCCCCAGATTTGTTTTGCCTGTGGTTTTGAGTGTAATGTTTTTCATCTGAAGGCTTTAAGAGCTTCATGTTTAAGAGTGAGTGTGCTTGCAGCTGCTGTAACACATAGCTCCTTCCTTTTTTCCTCTTTCCTGTGAAACTGAACAAGTGGGAACTTTGTGTTTCTCAGGAGGGACTTTCTCTGCTTTAGCACTGGGGACACAGAAAAAGACAGAAGAATGAAACCAAAAGTGTTTACTGCTCAGTTGTGTGTTCAGCAGCATGAGCAAGCTGGGGAGGAGCAGGGGGTTGGAGCTAGCTCACACTTGGCCAAGTGGCTTCTGACTCACCAACTGGAGGACTTACACCACCACTTAGTGTACTTGGGAGAGGAAGGAGAGCTGCACAAGTGGAGCCTGACATGCTCCAGGGCAGGGTGCACACGCTCCTCACCCACACCTGTCTGCTCCAGCAGTGCCCCTGCAGATACGCATGCGCACACAGCTGCTGCTCTTTTTTCCTGCAACATCTCCTGAGAGCTGTAGAGACTAAGAGACATCTTGGCAAGGATCTGGCCTTTTCTGAAGATCACACCTCTGTCCTAATGTCCTAGACTCCCTTGTCATCATGGGTGCCTTCAGCTGAGCACAGGGGCTGTTTGCTTCCAAACTGTGTGGCCCTTTTAACCTTGAAGATGAGGACTGTGGTGTAAGGGCTTCCTCATCCACTCCCAGGGGAGAAAGAGGCAGCATCCATGTCGCAGAAAGACACCTTACATCACCTTGGAAGCAGTGTTCAGGTGGATGAAGGAAAGCATGCTGGAGCTGGCCGAATTGCTGTAGGCAAAGCCTGTGTGGGGACTGGCAAGCTATGCTGGTGCCTTTTACAACTCAAAAGTTCCCATTTAGTGCAAGACAACTCCTTTGGTTCCTCCTTTTAAAAGTGTACATAAAAGGTACTGCAGGGGCATTTCTACAGTCTGGTCAGCTATACAGTATGTCAGACAATGGAAAGCACTCCGTACAGCAACCTTTGGTAGCTGATACCACCACTGATGCAGCAAAGTGGCCCAATTCCCACCCTGCCTGATTGCATATGTTTGCCTTTCTGCAAATTATTTTGTTTTCTGATTTTAGAATCTTGATTTGTTCATGAGGAAAGTAGGCATTGATTACTAGCTTGCCTTTCATGAAGAACATGTTTGGCACTGCTTCTGGCAGGGCTGTACCTAGTTATATGTGTGATTGCTGCACTTTGAGCTCCAAAAATCTCACATCTGTCATGTATGCTGCTTTCTATAGCTCACATCTGTTGCTGTGAAAGTGTAGAGCGTGTATGGCCTTCAGCCACCTTCTCTTGCTACCATTGCAGAGAACTGGTGTCTCACAGCCCACCAATAACCTCTTGCAGAAATGGGAGGAAGGACAAACACTGGGTTCCCTTGGAATGGGTGGGGGGAAACCAGATCCTGCAGGTGAAATAGGTCCTGGAGAGTCTGTGTGGGAGTGGAAACAGTGAAGACAGCAGAGTGGAAGAACTGAACCAGGAGAAGATGGAGTTATAAGGGGAATAAGCACTGGAGGAAAACAAAAGGAATTGGACTAATACTGGGAGGAAGAGAGTGGGATGCATGTCTGAGAATCAGCTAAGGGTTTACAAGGGTATCAGAAAGGGCAACAGAAAAAACTTATAAATGGAATCAGGATGAGAACAACTGTAATCTCTTTTGATTACAGGAATGCCCATGCAGGCCTGCAGTTGTCACAGGATCATGATCGTAGCATCACAGAAGGAACATTAAAGATCACCTAGTTCCACCCCTCTGCCATGAGCAGAGACACCTTCCACTAGACAAAGTTGCTCGTTCAGCCTGGTCTTGATCACATCCAGACATGGAGAGCCCATAATCTCTCTGTGCAACCTATTCCAGTGTCTCACTGTAACCTGACAGTAAATTTCCTAATATCTAATCTAAATCTATCCTCCCTTATTTTAAGACCATTCCCCATGGTTCTACCACTATATGCCTTGTGAAAAGTCCCGCTCCATTTTTCTTTTCAGCCACCTTTAATGGAGATTAAGTCTCAGTTAATGGAGAAAGGACCAAGGAGTCTCTGGGAGGCGCAGGAGAATTAAAATGTCACCTAGAAGAAGATTAAAACAGAAGGCAAGAGAGCTGATAGTGGAGCCAGTATCATTCCCTTCATCAGTATTAGATAGTTTGGGTGTTAGTGCCCTGGCCCTGGTCCAAGCTTCATTGTTAAAGTAGGTGTGGAGGGGCCCTCCTGTAACTGAGGATATGAGTAGACTCTGGGTGGAAAACATTTCTGTCCTTTTCTTCCAGTGTTGGGGCATGGTTCCCCAGTCAGCCAGCTGTGTGCAGTGGGAGTTACAGCTGTATTCCAATGCAGGCCGGAACAGGCTTATGGATCATCAGGCACCCTTCTGTCCTCTTCCTCAGCTGCTGTGCACAAGTTTTTATAGTGAAGAGTGTGTGCTGAGGTATGGTTTCCAGACCAGACTAGCATGCTAACTTTAAACCTAGAAACTGCAGTGAGGTGAACATGTTTCTATGGCTTAAGCTCAGAAGAGGAATGTAGGAACTAAAATTCCTGCCTTTGGAGAAGAAACAGTGTCTATTATTACACTGGCTGTATCCTTCTTAGATGCATATCTGAAAGGAAGGAAAAGTCCATACTGAATGCTGAAGGAACAAATCCCATGATCTAAAACATCAGTGAAATAACCAATGATACTGGATTATACTACAGGAGGAGCTATAATTTGAAAACAACTAATGCAAAATCTGTGAGAGAATGGGGAAGTGAGTTTTGACAAGTGTCAGGGAACTGAGCTCACAAACTCATTGTGGCTTTTTGGCTTGCAAAAGCAAGAGTCCCTGTGATTTAGTGGCTCTGCATGGGCTTCCATGTAAATCTGATTAACATGCAATGGCCCAGAAAGTGAACTGCTGCTGACTTCCATCATCATCCACACCAACTTGTGCCAAGTTGAGAATTTTGTCAGTTTGCCAAAAGGTTTTCATTAATTGTAGCGCTGGCAGGGCTTTGAAGGGACATAAGGTATAGTAGATGAGTGAAAATTGCTTGTCAGCATTGCAATCAGGAATTAACACTGTGGCATCTCTTGAGCTGCCTTCAGAGAAGCGCATGTGAGCACGGATGAAGCAGTGCAGTGCATAACAAGGATTCATCTTGACGCCTTCTGCAGCTCATGCTGAGGCTCTGGTTTTGTGTGGCCTCTCAGGCAGTGGAGCTGCATGCAGCTTTGACCAGACCACAGGGGTGTGTTTCCACAAAGTGAAGCTCGTGCAGGGACTGAAAATTGCAAGGACTGAACAACCCTGCAAGGACAGAGGTGTATCTCTGTTTCTCCTTCCTTTACCTGTCCCAGAAGCAACAAGCTTCTGGGGTCTGACATCTGTAATCCCACACATTCTCTCTCCCCTTGCATCTGTCACTGTGATCTACAGCCATCACCTTTGAAACAGTCTATTCAAATAAGACTTGGACTTGATGACCCTTGTGGGGCCTTTCCAACTCAGAATATTCTGTCATTCTGTGATTCTGTGGTTTTGGTGTGTCAAAGATGAGTGAGGACAATGGCCCTTGCGGAGTGGCGGAGGGCAGAACCTCTCTTTGTCTCTATTCTGCATCTTTAGAGCTTAAAAAACTTTGACCTCACCAAGAGAGAGCTGCATCTTCTTTACCTGTACTACCTGAGGGGGCATACCTCAGGGCAGCCCCTGTACCACCCTTGGCAGTGCAAAGTTTCAGAAAAACATGTTGGATAAGGGCTCTAGCTTCTGGCAGAAGAACTACTGTGGGTGAAGTTACCAAAACTGGGAAAACCAAAAGCAAAAGGTGGCATACTGACTGTGTATTTCCCTGTGTAAGAAAAACTCCACAACTCTTTGTTGCAGGGGCTTTTGGTGGCCTCTGGCTACAGTTGCATCCTGAGCTCCATTTGCCCGCATGTTAAACAATTCTCTCTAGCCTCATAAATAAACCCACTTTCTACTTTGAGGGACAAGTTCAGTCCTGGACAAGCTGCAACTTTCCACCCTCCATGTTCTCACACGGATTTGCTAGGACCGGAGCTCTTGCTCAGGATAGGAATATGGGGCAGCCCCTGGGCTTGGCTTTCTGCAAGAAATGGTTTTACTAGATCTAATGGAATTGTGCCAGTGCTTGATCACCACCTAGATGCATACAGTCACTGAACAGAAAATGCTGTGCTCTGGCTTCTGGTATCACGTTCCTAATGATGTAATGCGTGGTTGAGCATGTTATGTAGAGGAGCAGAAGGGGTGAATATGTACCTGAAGCTGGGCTTACAAAATGTATCATCTCTTTAATTACACTGTTTCCTGGTAGACTGTTTCATCACCACCACCCCCACATGGAAGGTGCTGAGGAACCCAGAAGTGCTCTTGCTGGAAATGCACAGCTGGGATTTGTTTAGCAGCGGTTTAGCATCCCATAAGCAAACAAATGCTTGTGCCTTAGTAATGCATGTAACATCTAAACAGTTACATTAGCATTAAACATTTAAACTCCCATCACAGTCTGATGGAAGTCTGGAAAGTGACCTGAATTAGCCTCCTTGTTGTCTAAGAGTTCCTTCAGCACCTAGCTTCGTCATTCATCTGGCTGTGGAAGTTGAGTAAACACCAAATCCACCCCCTACCAGACCTTTGAATGATGTCACATAGGTGTGTCTGAGCCCAGCATGCTAATGTGAGCTTTGAACTGAATACAGGAGATACAGCATGGCAGCACCTTCTGGAGAAGAAGAAAGGGCTGATGCTAGGAGTCCTTGCAAGATTGCTGAGAATATATTCTAAACTTCTCTGTTACTGCCATTTACTCATTGCATCTCTGCTAGGAGAAAAGCCTAGCTTAAGAATGATTTGCATGTGGATACTGTCACACGGTGACTCTAGGAAGAAGAAAAGTCCATTTCCCCTTCTGCCCCTGTCTAATGTGGTAGATTTTAAGGTCCCTATCATGTAAGAAAAAAAAAAAAAAAACAACCAAAATCCAGGAATACTGGAAATAACAAGGAATTTGTAGGAGCACACTTTCCTCTGAGGTTACCCAAGCCTTTTTCAGTTACACATAAACACCACATCTGATGCTGGCTGCAGGCTGCAGGCTGTGAAGAGGAAACTTGTGATGACAGAGGGGAGTATGTGGAAAGAGACTGTGGCTGGAGTTCTTTTGTAGAAAGCTATAACTGAAGTTTTTGTTCACATTTCTGCAAACTTTATAACCTTGAGTATTCAGCAGCATCAAGATCACCTTCTAAAAGTGAGGTAGCCTGTAATTGAATGGTTAGGCCATTTGACAGGTTAGACCAGTATTTTTGAAAAGCACCGAGATGCATACCAGTGAAGAATCTGCAGAAAAGTCCCCTAATTTGTAGTACATTTTCTCTCTTGTGCCTGTGATCTCAGAACATGATTTTAGGATCAAGCAGTTCTCATCATTCCCATAAGAAAGCAGAAGGAGATAAGAATCAAGACAAGAGACAAGAAATCAATGTCTAAAACAAAGTCTAGAGAGCTTTGTTCAGATATTGCACTGGAAGAAGAATGTGGATGGTTGTTGAAGCCCCTCTTCTGTGTGCTCCTCCCTGTTATGTGTTCTAATAGATTAAATAATGCAATCTCCAAGTAATTTTCTAACAGTTGTGTCTAGGAGGGCAGGTAATAATGTATCTCTTGGCTGACACATAGTAAAGTTGTTCTTGCAAGGCCCCATCCAGGTGTTATAAATGGAACTGAAAATACCAGTCCAATTTAAGGGGATCTTAGCTGAAGAGAGGAGGTGGCAGATTCTATTTCGTTTGTGCTGACACAGAATGAGTTCATGTGGTTTCCATCAGGTAAGTTAGTGCATCAGGGCCAACCTGTTCAACATGGGGACAGAAAAAGGTACTGACTTCTACTTTTGCCAGCCTCCAGCTACAGGACTAGGGCATTGGGGCTGAGGCAGTGAAATGTATGGGGTGCTCTGGGCCAAATAACTGCAGACATTGAGGGTTTGAACTTTTATTACCAGCCTTAACATCACAATTTGGAGAGAGACTAAGACAGCAAGCCTCCTCATAACGCAGTTTGAGGGGGTGCTGAATTACTGTTCTGTTGGAGGTGTTCATGCTTACCCACTTTTTGGTCTTTGTTTTGCAGCTGTGGCTGACATTTGCTCCTGTGGCTGATAAGACAGCTGCTTACTTCCACATTTCCTTGGAGATGGTCAACTGGCTCTCAATGGTGTACCTCCTCATCTCGATCCCGTTCGGCCTGGTGGCAACGTGGGTCCTCGACAGCGTGGGGCTCCGATGCTCTGTGAGTTGAAGTGTTCTGTTTCCCTGAGGAAGTTTCACCTAGAGGTAGCAGTAGTTGCACAAAGCAGGAATGTACATGCTTTGAGCAAAAGTATTGCCACATACTGCAGAGAATTAGCTAGTTGAAAGCTCTATGCTAGTTCAGTAACATCATCTCTGTGGCAATGGTGGAGAGAGCAGTGGAAAAAGTCAGAATAAAGTTGCATCCCTGCTTGCCTTTTCCAGCTTTAGTTTTCATTGTCTTAGTCAACTGACTGGGATGGATACTGTGAATTGACTCTGTGAAGAGCTTTCTGTAATTGGGACAGATTTGCTGTGGTAGTCTTAGCGTCACAATTTTGTTGGCAGGGCCAGTTTAAGGACTAGCAGGACAGAGTGCAAGCAAGAGATCCCTATCAGGTCAGAGCTTGGTCTCTGCTAAGCCAGCTTGCAATCTCTACGCAATCCCAGAACTGTATTGTGGAATGCAGCGCCGAAACACTAGCCTGCTAATAGAAACAGAAGAACAGGATCCATAAGCTGAATGATTCATTGCCATGATCTTTGGATTGTCACAGCAAAATATTGGTGATGGCGCAAACTTGACAACAAGGTATAATTAGTAACTTATAACTTCATATTTCTCATCAAAGTGGTTCTTATAAGGGGCTGAGACAGCCACCTTGCTCCCTG
>VZUA01016036.1:1773-18984 GCA_013401035.1 Horornis vulcanius
TTTCAAAAATCAGAATTCTTATAAAAGATTCAGATGTTTAACTCCACACACAAACGTTCTTATTAATGCACCAGCCAAGTCCAAAAAAAGCAGCTTCCATAATGGACTGTTAGACTGGCTAATCCAGTCCCTCCTTCATTGGCATGAAGCTGATTGTGGCCCATTCCACACTACCTGGAAAGCAGCAAGTCCTTTACAAGGATTTATGCTGCATTATGTGGTAGAATGAGAGATTTGTAAGTAAAATTCTTAGAGAAATTAATTATAGCACTAATATAAAAGCACAAGACTCAGACTAGAGACTGGTGTATTCTCATAGCCACACAGATATATTTTGCTTTTTTTGTCTCTTAGCAATCCCATTTCAATGAAAGATGTAGGAATTAAACCCTCTTGAAAACCAAGCCATTAACCCTTGCCTCAGTTTACCCAGTAGCAGTGTTTTATGTTAAAATATAGATGTGTTTTACCACAAGAGTGTATTGAAAATTCCCTCTTTTTTATTGTTCTCTTCTAGTATTACAGAAAAAGCTTTTGTAGAGTACTCAAACATACTCCAGGAACAGATAAAGGACTGCCTAAATTGGTCTAGACAAACTTATTGCTTCCAGCTTATTGACTCTCTTCAAGTGGCTTCAATTTCCTGTGGCATTTCAGGAGTAACCTAGGGGAGGAACGAGGAGCTGGTTGAACCACATCCCTGGCACTCCTGCGTCACTCAACACTCCATACCAGGTGGTCCCTAAACTGTTCAGACAAATTATCTTTAGACTACTGAGGGTAGGCCAACTTCTATTACTCATTTATGCAGCCAGGTATTTCCTGATGTCACAAACACTTTCAAATAAGCTAAAGATACTAAAACTCCACAGGAATTGCCCGTTGTCCATTTACTTGTTCATGCAAAGCTCATTAGGATGTGCTGGCAAGGAATGAAGGTCAATGGACTGATTTGCATTTTCCCACCTTTCTAGAACCATTAGATCACAAATTTGCTGCCCACAGACAACTTCACTGAAGAAGATGAAAACCTTTTTCACTTCTGTTGCACCCAAAACAAAGCATAAACCGGTAGCACTTTGACGTGAGAGTGTTTCTTTCTACCACAGCCCCTCTTGATGCACTGAGCTAAAGCAGATTGCAGGACACAATCATCACACGCCCCTTTTTGTCACAGGTTGTCACCAAGGCCAATTAATGGCACGTTATTGCAGGCCTGATATTCCATTTAGCATCCAGCTGCATTCTGATTACAATATAGTTATGACATTAATATAATTACACATTCTATATATAATAGGCACTGTAGAACATATAATAACATAATATTGCAACAAAAGACAGTCTGGAGTACAAGTCCAGAAAGTATGCGCAGCTATTTCAGAATTTATTTTCCAAGCCTGATTTTTTTCTCGTTCTAGCTACCTCCATTACACTGAGGGGGGAAAAAGCAACACTCACCCAGATGAGGTCACAAGAGTCCTGTATGGGCACACAGAGCACCCCAGCCTGGATCACACCTGGCGGACGGGATAAAATCCTCCAGCAGAACCACACAGCTCTCCCCGGCTCGAGGGCAGGCAGCACCAGGAAGGTGCAAGCCTCCCGACTCCTCAAACATGAGCCTGCTATCTCTGCAACACTCTCGGGCTGACTACACTAGAAACAAGAGAACAACTCCACGAAACAAACTCTCATATAATTCCTCACATCATTGCTGATGGACTAACCAAGCCACCTCAGAATTTCCCCGTTCATTTAGCTTCACGTGAAATATCCAACCCTTACGGTGTGAGAACAATACAAATGGATAATCAAGGGTATTGATTTCATAATGATTAATGGATATTGTAAAGTATCTTTTTGCACTCTGCTTTCCTTACACAGCCAAGGCTCCCACTAACGTCACAGGGAGTTTCTCGAGTGAAGAATGCTGGACTAGGTAACTGTTTTTGCACTTCAGGGCATCTTGCTCCGTTTGTTTTGTGCATAATAAGAGCTCATACTTGCACAATAATTTAGCATCTCTGAATAAACAGAAATTGTGATTCATAATTCTCTATCTCCTTGTCCTCATTTCTTAAAAAAAAAAAAATGAGTCACTGTTGTTTAATCCGATAATTATGCAAACACTAAATCTTACACTGGAGGAGAAAATGTTAACACATATTGAAAAACCAAAATGCGTAGAACTATAATCTGTATGATAAAATGCATTACTCTGTTTAAAAGGATTGTTTTACAGAAGCAATTAACAATCAGCAATCATACAGTTCAGCCTGGTGTTTTGATGCCATCTGTTGGAGTAAGGCTTCACATTCCCTGGAATGAAGCTATAATTTTCCGTTTATGATTTCATTAGATGCATAGAGTGTTACAGCTACTAAAAGAAAGAGGATTTCACCAAACACTTTCATTTTAGAAAGAGCTGCTCTAAACATTCCTGTTTCACACAAATCTTCTCCCAAGAGGACAGGAAGTTGGCAAATCTGCAGTCATTTCCAGAACTCAGTAACACGTTCTATGAAGAAATGTATCAGAAGCTTTATTTCCTACCAACACATTTCTGAAAAATTTATTTTAGGAACACGACACATCTCATTTCACTCAAAAAAATGCTGTAAAAATTACTCAGAAATAAAAGCTATTTTTGTTCATTCCCAAATACCGTAGTGATGGTTTTCCAATGGAAAAACTTTTTTATTTTACATGCATCACAAAAATACGTTTTCCAGTTTTATTAATTCATTAAATACTTGATTAAATCTTTGGGGGATTTTTCACTACACTAGGGGGAGCCAGATCACTACATTGTACACACAATTAACTCTAACCCTCTAAAAACAGTCGTTTAAAAATAGCCTTATAAAGGTCTCTAGCTGATAAACAAAACATATTTCTATATGATAGCACTAACACAGAAGTCCCACAATATACCATAGAACATTAAGTAAATAATAAAACCATAGGAAATAAAATTACTCTTAGTCTTTTAATTATTTCACTGTTATTATTAAATAGTCTGCTTCAATGTATGCAGGGAAAAAACCCCACAAACATCAAAACCCCAAAACAATCACCTGAAAACCAACCTAAAATAATTCTTTTTCTCCTAGTACCACACATCATGCAGATTCACTTCTATAATGTTGGCCATTATATTATTAATTCAACAATGGCATAAATAGGGAATGCTACTACACAATGCATAACTATTACATTTTTCTTTTACACTGACACTCACCAATTACATTGAATTTTTTGGTAAGTGTAGAAAGAATAATTCTGATTTTACTTTTCCTGTGCCTACAAGTTTTAGTCTTCTAGAACAGACCCATTTGTAAATCTTTCATTTTTAAAGACTAGAATCAGTTTACTCTGATAGCAGGGAAAATCTCATTCCTGAAAATAAAAAAAACCAAAAAAAAAACCCAAAAAAACTTAATCTGGTAAATGATGATTTTAATTGTTGATTCCTTTCAAGCATTATGGTGAAAATTGCCCACTCAGTCGCAGCTTTCAAAATCAAGAGCAAACAACTGTATATGGCTGCAAAATTGTGCCTAACTGCACAGACTTAAAAAAACACAACTACCCCATCCATGCCAATTCCACAGATGCCAAAGAGCTTCCTAGAACAAGGCAAAACTACTTCTGAATTGCTAAAGGACCCACAAAGGCAGATGCCAGACACTGAACTGCAGATGCTGAAAAAGAACAAGCACAGTGATGTGATACTGTGTGAATCTGCTATATCTGAAAACAATGACTTTGGTTAAAAATAGGTTCCAAGAAATACCAAGGGCCTCTGGTTCCAATAGAGATCTGTTTATTCACTCCAAGAAGTCAAATATCATGCAAACTTTTTATGTGACTGAAGTTAATTATACAAAGGAGAAATTTAGCACTTGTTCTACTTGCAATGATATTTAATTAAGAAAGAACCCTAAGTTCTTGAAAAATTGTATTATTCTCTTTTTTTTTGGCCTCTTTCATTAGTATACTCAATTATCTTTGGGGTTTTTGCTATATGTTTGTCTTATGGTAATAAATATCCATACTTCCAGGTTTTTCTAGAATATGGTTAGCAGACCTGGGTATTTGACAAAAGTGCATTCTTTTAAAACAAGGAACATATTCTTGTACTAAAAAAAAACCTGATAGAAGTAAGCATCGATATTTATCTTAACAAAACCAATTTTATTCTATTTCACTACTTCTTTGGCATCCCCTACTCTCCATTCATGATCTATTTTTCCCTTTCTCCTTCCCCCACCAAGGGACGAGCTCCCCTGTACATTGTTTGTCATTTGTATTTCCAGTCAAGCCTCCAGTAGAAACTCCTAGACATGGCTTTATTATTAAAATAATGAAAGGAAAGGGTGAGAAGGCCCCAGACTGAGGTCCATTGAGTCTGGTCTGGGTTGGCCATCCCAGAACTGTAATGACAGAAATGGGAGCAGGAGTATAAAATGGTTGTGCAGCAGATGCTGCCACCAGCTTGGAAGCAACATTTTCCCAGGCTGATCTCTTTATAAACCCAGGTTCAACTCTTTTGTGAATAATTGCTTGTATCTCAAAATGTGACCCTTAAAATCCAATAAAAATTAGATTTGATTTAATCTGTGAGGTCCAGAAACAAATCTGACAGGAGTGAGATGCTGGGAATGTTCAAGAAATAATACAATATTTCACTCAAATATGAATCAATAGCTATGAGAGAAGAAACTGTGGACCCCTTCAGGATTTCCCTGGATAGCTTATGTCCATGGCCCCTATAGTGTATTAGGCTGACAGCTGTAGTGATATTTCCATTAGAAAGTACTTTGGATTCTTTTGAAAACTTATCAAATATAATAATGTTACTATTAGTACTTTTCCCAAGCTGCAAATACCCTATACACAGGCATATCAAACAGCACAGACATTTTACACTCATTGCTGTGCTATCCTCACTCTTCACTCACTAGAAGAAACTTTTCTCATCTTCCACAGGATGCACAGTTGCATTTTATTAAATTAAAAAGCTAGAAATTTTGACAGAAAATCATGTGCTGATGGCAAGGGTGTAAGGAGAGAAATGTTATTTGAGTGAAATGAGCAATAGTTTTTCCTGTTCTTACTCTTGTGCAAGAGGAAGTGTTTCTAATTTCAAGAGATCTAGTGACTGACTGATTGAATGTGTCATCTTTCTTCACTAAAAGTAGATAAAGGTAATTTTCATGTCTTAGTTCACCACCAAAAATCAGTAGTTATTGAGCATAGTGAGCACATAGACCAGGCAGTAGGGACAACACTTCTGATCTTCCACAGGGTCAAAATGCAGAACCTGTGAAAACTGGTCCTACACTGACATTATGTTTCATCCAAAGCATTCATAATTCTGTGAATTACTAAGTGAACTAATCACACAAGAGTTACTGCTGAAAGATTTTATTGATTGTATGCCTTATGTGCCTAGAAATAGCTCAGGCATTTTCTACCTCTGTGGAAGAGCAAACCTTGTAGGAGGTGAATACTGTCTGTTGTGACCATGTTTTACTGCCCAACCTCTCAGAAGAGTTTTGTAATTCAAGCAGTTCAAGTTCTTGGATGAAACAAAGTAAAGTTTTCAATTTGCAGTTCCAGAATTAGGAACTTCTTACAGATCTGGAATGATAAGGAGTATGTTCTTACAAAAGCTATTTTGAGGAAAGGTCTGAAGTTATGAGTATAAAAATCATTATTGAAAGCATATTTTGATTATAGCCTGAATTTCAGCTGAGTTAGAACAATAGCCTGTGTCTGCTCATCATCCTTTACCAAAAGCAACCCATGTTTGTTAGCAACCTTCTCCAGTATAGCTTATCACATCCTAAGTAACAACTTGACTTTTGGAGGTAGGAGAAGGATAAATTAAAAGATGAGACTTTTAAAAATCTCATATTGTGAGTCAAGTTTAAAAAAAAAATAAAACAACCACCCTACAACTCCCCAAACCCAAAAACTCCATAAACACAACTATATAAAGCATTCCAGTAAAATCCTAAGAATCATGGAATATATACATTAATAATTCCTTAATGCCAGCACTGTTTACCTGCTGATGTAGCCAAAGGTTATTCTTGATATGTTTGCCTCAGCATTACACTAGGAGATCATGTTTTGCTGCTTACTTAACAATAATTTCCAATATTTTTTTGCAAGAAAATGCTTCCAGGGATACAGTCCTATAATTTTATTTTTGGCCTGGAGAAATCCCTATTTTGAGTTGGGAGTGGTGTAGTATCTCACAATGACTCCCTGCACAAGGGGAAAATTTTGGTTCCAGTTTACAAACTTCTGCTGCAAAGGCTTTAATTTTCAGATTGCTCTCTGGATTTCTGGGTTAACAATTAATTACTTTTGCCTACCAGAGGAGGAAGAAAAGGTGCATAAGCTACTGCCACAACAGACACAATCTATTTAATATGTTATGAGTAGAGGTACATTATCTTCAAAGACAATGCTTGATGAACAAAGGAGCAGAGGTTCCTTTGAATGAACCCCCAATGAAAGTCACAGGTGGTGCCCAAGAACATGGCACTTTCTCCTCTCCCTGTTCCTCCCACCCTGGATAGATCCTTAACAAGGGCAATGGTTTGCTCTAAGAGGCTTCCAAACCAATTCTTATTAGATGAAGACTCTGACAATTTTTACTAATTGAAGAAGTGACAAGAGAAAGAGAAACATTTAATATTCCATTCAAAGAAAAAAAATAGAAATAAACTACTTAGAAGGTCTCACAAGTTTTAACATTAAATCACACTACAGCATCCTGAAGCTCTGACATGACCAGTCATTTTATCTTTTTCTAAAACTACAAGAACTCATTACAAACCAGCAGTTGGTTGGGTTCACCAGCTATTATGATAAAGGACAGTCTTTTCCTCCAGTTAAAGCATGTGCAATATCAGGTGGAGTTAACAAGTGAGCTCTTCCCACAATCTAGGTCCTAACCATCTCCAGGAACATCAACTACCGAGTATGACATAGGTGATATACAAGGGCCTCTAATTTTAGTTGAAATCAAAAGTCTAAATTTCACTTCCAAAATGTTCCAGCATCTACTTTAACCAGTTTGCATTATTCTGTCCCACAACCACCTTTGCCAAACTCTCAAAGATTGTTATAGCTGAGCTGAGAGAAGGGTTTTTATTCCTTACATGAACTTAGTGCAGCATTACAGCCTATTAACCACCCACCCCAGAGTTCCTTGTCAGCTACCAAATATTCTTTTCTGGAAGAGTCAGTCCCTCAGCACAAACTTAGTGTATAAATGTGTCCAACTCTTGCACCTGGCTTTAATTTATCTAAGGAATCTCTTATTCATAGCATGTGAACAGCATTCAAAGCACAGCTGTGGTGGTTTTATACTTCAGAAATTGTTAAAAAAAAAAAGGACCTGAGAGTTAGAAGACTAAATTCTATTGATTCGAATATTAGTGTAATTCCATCACTAAGTAGCTCCTATCATTGGTATCCTCTACCATTAATAATCTTAAATATCATCTAACATCTACATCAGCTTAAAATAAAATTAATTCAGATGCCTCAATCTAGTCCCTGGCAGGTACTCATTAGCATAAGAAAACTGCTCCATGACTGCACACTGATGATATTCCATGTTCACAAATGACTTAAAAACTAAAAAAGATACAAATCAAGGTGCAATTTTCAGAAGTCAGGTTTTCTGCAGTTTTTCCCTGGGCTTGTTTACTTGTTTTCTTTAGATAAACCTTCTCAAGTGTATTACAGCCTTACGTAAATCTGGCCAAAAAATTGTGTCTCATACACTCAGTTTTACTAGACTCACTATCTTTTTATCAGTGCAGAATTGATCTAAAATTGTTATAAAGGACAAATATATTTATGATCTACTGAAAAGATAAATTTTAATAGTGACTGTTCTAGACAAAAATGGACCTTGAAATCAAATCACTAAATTTCAAGAACTGCTAAGATTATAACTGCTCACATGTACACTCTTCAAAAAAAAAATAAAAATAAAATCAAGTGAATATACACAGTGAAAAATCTATGAAAGTATCAGCAGATATGACATTAAAGGTGTGTGGAAAAGCTTTTATCTTCTGAATTTTCGCTGGAATACCTCAGAAATATGTGATCAGTTGTTCCAGAGAAATAAAACAACAACAGGTTAGGTACTTGTTGAACCAAGAAACAATCTGCCCTTAGTCTGTTCTTTGTTTATTAATAAACAAGTCAACAAACATGGCCTCAGAATACCTATACCTCACATATCAGGAAACATCTGTGCCAAGCAGTTTCAGTTTAAATTCTGTTTGTTGGCCAGATGACTCACCTCCACAAAGAACAAAAGACACTTACACTGCGTTTTCTACCAGCACAAACAATATCTGATCTTTTCTATAGCCACTTAAAACAGTCAATTTTTACCTTGAAAACTTTAGGGATAAGTCAGTCTCACTTAGCAGCTAAAAGAATACATCAATAAATACATAATCTTCTATACTCTGACATGAGCTAAGCAGACTTGATGCAGGCATCGCAATAAAAAAAAAAATCTTTGGAAATGTAGTGTTCAGGCTACAGTGGTCAGAGTCTGCTCTCAGTTACACAAAGCATTTGCTTACAACAGCATTTATTTAAGGGAACAGGACTCATGATGATCACTGGTCTAAGTAATGCCAGAACGTGGCTCTGAAATTACATCTTGGCTTTTGGAACACAAGCAAGGCTTAATATACTTTTCAGCTGGACTTGCAGCTCAAACATATTTTAGCTCCCTCTCACAAGGTTTCCAGGAAAAAATGCAGACCAAGGAGGAATCTTATAAAATACATCATATGCATTCCATTAATAGGCTCAACTAAGACATTTCTCAAGCTTTTAATTTTGGTTAGAATATTACTAAGTTTAAAATAAAATTCCCTTATTTGCCTAACATTCAGGAGACTGAAAAATGAATGGTTGTCATCCTTTTCTCAAATACACATAGAATTCATGCTGCAAGAGAATATGACTACTACAGTACATCAACATTTTATTCACTCTTTAAAACATGAATATTTAAACAGAAGACATTTTTTCCCCATGCAGTAGCCTAAATAGAAGCTCTTATCTGAAATAGTAAAAGCTGTTATTTTTTTTTTCAAGAGGTTTTAGACTGTATAGAGATAGTTACATACACAGGCATCTCAAATGAGAGGGCACCATACATACATGTAATTGGTTGCCTTTTCTTTTTCCTCGGCAGTCTGTACAAAACGTGAAAATGTGCCTGCTTCTGACTAGCCATTAAAAGGCAGTGGTTGCACCATACTGTGATTTGGGGAGCTGAAGAAAATAGCCAGAACTGACTGATATCTGATAAACAGTAACAGGAGTCAGTTTATTGCACCAATCGTTAAATAATGGTGCTGATTATAAGGCTGCTAACTGCAGATGCTGTAATTGTCTGTCATAAATCTTAGTCATTTGTGACAGGAGCACAATGAAAGAGAGCATCTGCTTGAGGGCAAATGACTTCTGATAAATATCAGCTCTGCTAAAATGTACTTGGATGTGTCTCAATATTTTGGAGAGCCATTCATGTTGCTTCCACAAATGTGAAGTTATTATTGGTTTGTATTGATTTTGCCACCTTGGGTTTTTTTTTTTTCCTTTTTAAAGAGACAGAGTCAGAGAGTGACTCAAGGTTGAGTTGAATTGAATCTCTGCTCTTTATCTGATCTACTCATTCCTCTCAAATGCATGCTTGAGTGGAAAAAAAATAATTGCACTTTTTCAGAAGATTGCTGTGCAGAAACACAGCCTGGAAAATTCAATATGTAGTTCAGGTTTTTATTTTTTCTCTTAAAGCAACTCCTTACTGAAGGAAAAAAAGCACCTTTAAAGCATTGGTTTTGAACACAACACTTTAAAAGGATTTAAAGTAGCTGAAGTAAGAGTCAATTAAGCTAGTTCTGGAGAATAATAATATGCAAATTTAAAAAGCTATCTGAAAGTAATTTTTTGTTTTCAGAATAATTAACAACATTTTAATTTCCTGTCCAACCTAAAGAATACAATAAAGCCAGCTAAGTTCTTCCACCCTGTCCCTTACTGAACAGTGCTTTAGTTCTTAATCTTATAAACACTTATCTTTCAGTGGGAGATTACAGCATAATTTCACTATCACTGAGAGTGCTGCATTCACATATTCATATTTAAACATGCATTCCTTTGTGATACTCTTAACACATCATCAGGCTTACACTTGAAAACATTTTCACAAGTAAGGGTAGCAAACCTGAAATTTAAGATTGAAATTTTTACTGGTAACAGACCATTCAAACAGGTAATGGCTTTCTCTTCCAGCAATTCCTTGTTTAATTCAGTGATCAGTAGTTAATCTTTACAACAGATTAGTTTGGATTCTACTGGCAGCTGTTGCCTTCACTGCCCAAGTGCACATTGCCAGAATAGGTGCAGCTCACACGTTGCCTGTGCAAAACCTGTTGGAGCAGCTCGATTGCAGCCACCTGATGGGAGCCTGACCCACACAGTTACAGGTCAGGCCACGGCCTCGGGGGGCACAGGGCGTGGTGTAAGCAGTAAAGCTGAAAATCATAAATTAAAAATACTATTTTCTGCTCTTTAAATAATTTCAAGAGGGGCTAAGACTAATAGAGCGTGGAACCATATGTGATGCCCTAATCCCTGCCATGGCAAGGTTCAGACCTGCAGGTTTGCAGCACAGCCCCCATCATCTGATCTAAGAAAGGCAACAGCAGCATCACCACCACCTGCAAACCAGCCAAGGACATGAAGGGTAGGGGAGCCCAGATGACATCTCTTGCCATGAGCAAAGAGGGAAACTCTTCACCTAGTTTATACCTAAATAAAATTTAAAATAAATAATAGCATGCCCCAAATCCTCCTAAACAACAGAGGAAATAGAGTGTGATGAGCAGGAAGGCATTTTCATAGCAGTGTGTTGTGAGAAGCAGCAGGTCATGAAGAAACGTGACAATGTCCATGCTATTTGCAGTATTCAAAGAAATGAGGTTTCCAGAGTTAGTGGGGGAAAATTCCTAATTGGAATATCGTGGAAGATTGATACAATACCAAGTCAAAGAGCAACAAAATGGCAGAGGAAATGAATGCTGATAAAAGTTAGGATACAGCTGTGAAGAACACTCTGCTTTTACCAAGACATACAGAGGTTCCAAGGTGACTCCTGCCATTTGGTCATACAACAGATTGTTTTATAGAAAAACCAGCTCAGTGGCCACTTGTAGTCAAAAAAGTCAGCTAAACATTGTGAACATTTTAAAACAACAAAATAGGAAATTAAATTGTGGTTTTGTATCTTTAATACTTAATTCAGTTCTTTGCTTTCCCTCCCTAAATTAGGTAACAGAAAAAGATTTTGAAAAGACAAGACTAAATTCTGGACTAGAATCCAGACATGACTGATATAAAAAAAACCTAAAAAATTAACAAAAATATGGGATACAGCAGTTTAAAAATCCACTGAAGAATACAGCAATAAACCTGGAAGCTGAGGAAGTAGTCTGGGGAAGCATTATGGTGTGAGTTCTTACATTCTGCCTTGAGTCACCATTACTGGTCTCTGCCAGAAATAAGATAGTGAGTCAAAAGGACTTTGGGTATTAATGAACTTGATAAAAAAGGGATTATATTGAATCACGATTTTATTTAATGAATTGGCCCAAAGGAATCCATTGTCACAATACGGTTGCAAGTGAACAAAAAGAAAAGTGGATGTTAATAGTTTAACAAAACTTGTTTAATGGCTTATTATATTTTGTCCCCAAGGATCATTTTCATCCTCTAATTCATCTTTAGTTTCTAAAGGTATACTAGACACAAATTGACATCAGAAAAGTTTATTCTTCCTTGAGCAGCATTTTTTCCCATCACTATTCTTACTTCCTGCAATACACTGCCTTAGCTTCCACCTCCAGCTCCCAAACAGCAACTTGGAGGTGAAGGCTGTGATGAATTCTGAACAGAGAACTGGAGTATACATTTACTGAAGTCTAATAGAAAACATGATCCTTCCTTTGTCTCAGTGAAACAAACCTCTAAACAATCAACAAGAAAAGCACAGAGAACAGAACACAGGCATCCAACTGGTTTTCAAAAAGTTCAAATTTGCAGGGATTAGTCCATATTCAATATCTAAGTATTTTAAATTATTTATAAATACAAAAGTGATCAGACCTGTTGGAAATGGTTTCTGGTCTTTGCTCATGGTTCCAAATCTCTCTTGCAATGTGCTAGCAACAGGTTGTGAATCCCCTAAAGTTCTTTAAAAGCCAAGTTAGCTTTCGTTGTCACTTCCTCAGTAACAAATACTACAGTGATTCTGTTTCAAATATAATAATTAGAATGCATGTTTTGATCATTTAACTTTCACTTTTTTCCTCTGCAATCAAGAAAGCTGAGATTCAGGAAAAGCCAAGTGCCAGATAGGTAGACTGTTCCTTCCCACGTGAAATTAAAGACCAAAAGGAAATACTTTGACATTCTTTATATTCACTAACTTTCAACCACTGTCAGGTTATGGGTTGATACAGAAGCTGCCAGAATGAGAGGAGGTAATTTAAGTGTTTGTCTGCAACTTAGGACATCAACTGATGCCAAAAGGCCCCAGGTTCAAAGCAAGAAGTTTACAAGTGTTTGTGTCTCCCTTTTAAATACACATTTCAAATAAATCCCTGTAGGTAAGAATTAGCCATTCTTTTACTATTACTGCTAGATATCAATATTACTTATTTTTATTAACATCCTCGGATTTCTTTAGCTTACTGTTTGCCACGTAAGTTGTCTGTGCACATAAGAATTTTTAAGCTGATGCTGCCCAGGAACTGCTGCCTGGGCAGAGCAGCAGAGCTGGGAGGGTAAAGCCCTGTGGCAGAGGTAAATCAACAACAGAGCAGCTCCTTGGCTCAGCTGATTCCTGGAACACCACCAGCAGAGGAACTTTTCCCCAGGTTTTCAGCTGAGGCAAGTCCAGCAGCAGTCACTGTCTCAGACTATAACACAGACACAGCAGCAAAACTTTTTATCTCAAATCTTGTTCAAATGCACTCAAGAAAACCACTACTGGTAGAGAGGACTGGAGTAAATTACATTGCCCAGTTAGCCTCAGGGCTAAAGCAGTAACTTAAAAGGTAAGTTTATTTCAGTTTAAAAATAAATCCTCTAAATCAGTGCCAATGAAAGTCTTCCATTAAAAATTACTGTCAAGGAGCAAGGGAAAGCAGTATTCAGATTAGAAACTGTTTCCAAAGAATGCCCTGAAAGCTTTGACAAATGCCACAATAAGATCAAACAAATGAATTTTTTTGTGACAGTTGAACTTTTGTTCAGATGCTTTTTATTCCCCATCTCCCTCAATATTTAATTATTAGTTTAATAGACATCTACAGAAATTTTTCCTCAGGTTTTACCCAGGGTAAAAGACTTGTTAAAGGTACACTAAAACATTTTCAGGCCTGTAGGCAACTGAATTTCTTACAGATTCTTTAGAGACAAAGATGAGTGTAAATATTTTAAGTTGAAGACAAAATTTGGATTTGGGAGGAAATAGTTTTCTTGCTGTTTTAGAATCGGGTCAAAAGAGCTATTACCTATGTGAACAGAAACTCCTCTGTGTGATGGATGAACAACATCACCTCAATTTTTACTAGAAGATAATTGCATCATGTTAATGGAATTTTTTTCTCCCAGAAAAATCCGTATACAAACTAATAAGCTGAAAGAGCAGCATTGCTTAATTTCAAGTTAAAATAAAAGCGTGAGTTTGAACACAACTCTTCTCAGATTCATTTATTTTCTTACCAGAAAAAGCCACAGCCCCGAAGTTTCTTTAGAATGAGACCCATTCCCTTGCCACGCTGCCTGTGCGGCGGGCACTTGCAGGCTGCTCCATCCCTGCTGTGGAATGCCAGGGGACCGGCGGGATGCCGGGCTGTGCCTGCGGGAGAGCACCGAGCCTACCCCGGGGCACTCAACGGGTTAAACCCGCCGCAATATGCATTAAGCACATGTTTCCAGCCAGCAGGGTGCCAGTCTAAGATGTCCTCAAAGCCTAATTTGATAGATATTATGCCATATGCTGCTGCAAGTAGTCGGTAATAAAGAAAGTAAAAATTTTTATGGATGAGCAAAACAGGAGCTCTTATGGATGGAGTGTTTTTAAGTCAGGTGTATAATTTACGTACCGTCAGACCACATGTAGAGTGCATTACTCAATTGAACTTACGAGCAGATAGGAAAGCAGTTTCTTTTAATAAGCACTTCTTCAACTTATTGGCTCTACAATTACTTGCACCAATTACCAGCAGCTGCTGCCTGTTTGGTGTTTTATCTTAGACAAGGAGTTACATTAGTTTCTAATCAACAAACCATTCAAGGACTCTTTAAAAATATTTAAATTCAATTTCCCCATTTATTTTGAATTAACTGAAATACTGGATATTTTCATTGTAGTACTTTGATTCTTCTTAGGTTCTTCTTCAAATTTACTTTCAGATTTACTGTTGTAACATTTAAATTCAAATTTTTATAAAGCCAACAATATACACTATAACATATTTGATACAGGCACTTATATGCAGCATCAACATAGGCCTTATTGACAATATATGGTAATTAATATACAGGTGATTTTTTTTTTTTGCCATAGAATTCCTTAAACTCCAAAACCTTTCTGACTTGTTCAAGTCTTTCAAGAGTCTTTATTATTTACCTGTTTGACTCACAATTAAAAGAGCACTGGCTAATGTAGCAACAAAAGTTACCAGAGAAAGCAATTAAAAAGAAATAAATTAAGACACTGCTATAAGAAGGAAGGATTTTTTTCCTTTATCTCTAGATTTTCAAAATTATAGTTCTAGAAATTTTCAAGCAACTCAATAGCACTTGAGAAACACCTTCCCATAACAGAAAAACTGGCATTCCTTTTGTAGTTTTTCTTCACAAATATCCAAGGGAGAAAGAAAGGAAAATAAATAAAACAGTAAGTAGTAGAAGTGGCTGAAAACTACAGTGCACTGTAATATCAGACTCAGGGAGGTTTTTTTTCAGAGGAGTAATATCTGTTTCCTCTTATCTCTTGAAAAATAAATAATCAAAACTGCTAAGAAACCCAGAAAATTCATTGAATGGGGCCTCAGGAGGAATGCTTCATAAAATAAAGGAGTCCTCTGTAAATATCAGGACATTACAACTATTTGGAGAACTCAGGGCCAGAGGGGATTTCTAGTATAGTGGCTCCAAATACAGACTTCAGACTGTAATCTCAGAATAAATTTGGTTGCAGTAAACCTTGGGAAGTAATCTGACCCCACCCTTACACTCCCTAAAGCAAGGTCAGTTTCAGATCTGGTCTTGAATAGCATGAAAATGCCAACAGAAAAGGGGAAAATTATTCTGCAAATAAAAAAAAATAGAAAATTCATAGTGAGTATCAGTTGAAAACAGGTAATGAATCAACCTTTCATGTCTCAGAAGTTCCTACATGTACATCTTTCTTCTTGATCTTCTGCAAAACGTGACAAAAAAAAGCTCTGAAAGGAAGGGGTCATTTTCTGGGATTTTACAGAACACAGTAAATAGTCAGGCCTTTTTCACTCTTCCAAAAAAGATCAGCATTTTCCACAAAAGAGGAAGATCCTGCCTTCTCTCTACCATAGACTTCCAATTTAGTTTCTCCAGCACACTACCAGTGTACTAAAACCACCCAAGATGATGAAACATTTTGCTATTAAAGTTTAGAAACAAAGACATTCATTTTTTATTGCAAATTCCTTTAACTCCTGCAGTTAAATTACAAATTATCCATCTTTTAATGTCATCTCTCACAGCTGGGAAAAATCTAACCCTCTCAGGACTCAATCAGATATTCACATCAATTTGTGTAATTAACACTAAGCTTAATATCTCTCTTAATTATGACTGCAAACACTTTCTTAAAATAAATCAAACTCACTAACTTACAAAAACAAAACAAAGAAACCTAACACCACATAAAAATGACTCATAAAAAGCTTTGAAAAGATTAATTCAAAGCCTCTTAGGCATTTAGAATGAAAAAAAAAATTCATAAAAGCTGAGGTTCAAACACCAGAAGGGTCTGGTCAAGTTATTTGCTTCAGGGTGTGAGTGCTACACCAGCTCAGCATGTTCCCCCAATTTATGAGATCTTATTCCTGTCTTCTACCCCTTCTTCTGGGTATTTCCTACTCCCACCCCAATGCACATGAGGGACTGGCCAATATTCTTGGAAAGATACACGGGGTTCTCATGTGTTTCCTGAAAGAAGCGTGGTCCATCCCACCAGCAGAATTGGAGTCTCCACATGTGTATTTGGCTACTCATAATTTACATCCCACTTGGCCTTTTGATAATATCCTGAGGAATGACATTTTTTAAGCACATACTCAGAGCATCCTGCAGAGCACACACCAGGAATGTGGCTGCTGGTGTCTCTGGATGATACATTAGGGCACTCAGAAAATGATAGGAGGATCTTACCCTCTCCCTGGATCAAATCTATAAAATGCCAAGCACACATTATGCACAATCCTCTAAGCACATTAGTCATGCTTAGGAATATACATTTACAACATAATGAATTTCAGACATATCTATAATTACACAAATTAGTGTTGGTTTAGAGTTATGCTGGTAGAGAATGTGGACATCCCTGTAAACAAAAGGAAATAAAAATATCCCTGATCTCTCCCAGCTCCACAGCACTACCTGAGCACTGGCATCACCTTATTGCACAACACACCTCTGGTTATTCAATTATACACAGTACAGATACTTAAAGGCATAGAATTAACAGTGCTGTGATGCCTTACAGAAAATGTTGCCAGTTGAAAGGCACCCATGGCCAAAGCAATGCTGTTTAGTTTAAAGCAGCTGTGTCCTGCAGCCTTAGACCTTGCCCTTGAGCAGAGACAATGAAGTCTTTAGCTAATTAAGAACCTCATTCTTTGAGCTCTTTGCCTGCCATACATCCAGTGACCAGAGTCAGTAAGCAAGAACACCTGAAAATACAACAATACAAACTATTTTCTAGATTAAAGTCTTTCCCTGTGGAATATCAAAGGCATAGAGTTGTTTTCTATTTTTTTTTTTTTTCAAAATTGAAATCAATTACAGTTACTTCAACCAAGAAACAAA
>VZUA01016037.1:0-17549 GCA_013401035.1 Horornis vulcanius
CAGGCAGGTACCTCATGCTGATCAGCTGCTAGGGAGGAATGTGCCAGGAGAGAACACATCCCAGGCAGAGCAAATGAAGGGAGCAAGCAGAGCCCTGCAACTTCAGCTGCAGCCTGCAAGCACCCAGCCCCTCCTCTGCCTCGCTGCCTCTGTTCCCTGCATCTCTTCTGGTCTCTCTGCATCAGGATTCTCACACACCACACTGATCTCATTCCCCACCAAGCCAGACAGACTTCATCCACTGCATGAGAAGCTTTACTCAATGTCCACTGGAATGCAGGCTGCCTTCAGGGACCATGCCATGGCACAGCATCCAGAAACAAGGTGCCCTGTCCCAAGCAATTTAATCCACCACAGCATATAACAGGGGTCTAAAATTGCCAGCATGGACAAAAAGTGCATCTAGTTTAAGTCTCAAAGAGCTAGGACACCTCAGTTAGAATTAGTGAGTTAAGCCACCCAATGAAAGAATCTGTAGATAATAAATGGTGAAAAACTGCATTTAAATATTTAATAGCCTGTGTACAGTATTATTAAACACAAAGACAGACAACCTGCAATACTGAGTTTCTCACTCAGTCACTGAAACACTGAAGATTTTTAGTGAAATAACCTAAATGTGATTTGTTGGGGTGGGGGTTGTGTGTTGGGTTTTTGTCTGTCCTGTTGTTTTGTTTTTTAACCATAGGAGCAACCAAGTAAGTGGGTTTTTCCAAAGTTCACGCTCAGAATTCTTCAAACGAACTGTTCACTAGGATTTTCCCCCATAGATTCAAGTAGGATGGAACATTTCCAACAGGAAAAAACAAAGAAAATCCAGAAGTCTGTGTTAGGATTCTTCAAGTCTAACAGCAGACAATAAATTGCACCTGTGATGCAAAAATGATAATTTTAGTAAATTAAAAATACACCTGCTGAATTCACAAGGGACTTCACATAATTTTCCTCTTTAGCTAAGACAGCAGACAAATATCTTAGGATGGAAGATCTTGGGTTCACATCCACGAGAGACTAGACAAACTGCATACACACAGTACTGACTACCACACAACAGAAGTACTTTTAAGAGACCTTTGGAAAGACCCATTGAACTGTAAATTTGAGTGGAATACAGCAAAGAAAACCTGGCCAACCTGCAGAAACTGCTCGAGATATAATCAGAAAAGTGGAACAAAAAAAGTCCACATGAGTAGATCAGAATTTTTACTTAGTCCTCACTAAAGATGGGAGCACCTCAACTCTGCCTGTGTTCCAGGACCTTTACAATTACTGAGGTGTGCAAATTCAGAGAGCAGAGAGGACCTAACAGCAGGAGTTCAAACACAGAAATCCCAAAGAAAATATGAAAGGAAGTTATGCAAAATGTATATATTTCCACTTTCATTATATGAGCTGTAATTTAACTTTAGTATGACAGTTTAATTATAATCATTCATATTATTACTATAATCAGTGTAATTTAATACACTATTTAAAGGTGCAAGGAAATTCCAACAATCAGGTATACCATTTCCCCAAATTTAGAGTTTTCATAAAAAAAAAAGTTTGGAATTTTATAAGTTTGCAGCTAGTTTCACATTAAACAATACCAAAAAGCAATGTGTTTTCCTCAAAAAGTTAAGGCAAAACTGGTTTTTGAAGTAATTTGAACTGGAGCTACAATCAGGCATGATTCCAAGGATTTTTCACTGTGGTCACCATAGGACAAGTATGACTGAACTGCTCTCCTAATTCTGTTTTTCCACTTTAAAAACCCCAAAAATCTAGAAGCAATTTCTTGTTTGCTTGGGTTTGCACCATGTACTATTAATACAACTAATTTACCTGTTGTACAACCCAAGACATGATATATACAGATCATTTCTCTAAAACCTACACCCTCAAAAAAACAATTTCTACAATGTGAATAAGTAGTGAAAGCAACAGTATGCCAAAGCAACACTAAATTTCTTAATGCTATATGATGTGTTCTGTAAGTTGGGTACTAAGAGCTTCTGTTATTAAAAACCCCCTTTTTATTCCAGTCTCATTAGTGCATCCCTACCTGCCCAGCTGTATGAGTCATTTCCTGCACAAGCATTTGAACATTGCATCAGAACACGTCTTAGTCCATCCAACACGGTATACAGGTTTAACTGAAATATTAAAGCTGCAACTGGAATAAACCTGTCTCCTGTGACATCACACACAGGAACTCTACTGCTTCAAAAAGATTAGATCTTTTTCCCAATGCCCTCCCACCCCCAACCAAATTCTGTTCAAAGAGAAAGAGAGGAGGAGGAAAAAAGGAAGGAAAAGCAGATAAATTAAGTCTTATAGAGCTTGAAAGGTAGGAAAAGAGAGAACAAAATCTATTTAATTTTGCAACTTCAAGGAGATGGAAGAGTATCTTCCAAAACCTTTGGTAAAAAACAGTGCAACAGTAAGATAACTACTACATACTTTTATAGTTCCAAATTTCACAATCGGTTCACTTTGCAACTAAAACTATTCATATAACAGAGGCACAAAGCTATTGAGCTCTGTCTTCAAAAGCAGTGTGATAGAATCACAGCTGAGTAACAAAGTAACATAGGCTAGCCCAGAACTTCAGCAAGCCCCAAGTAACAACACTCCCCATGACCACTCACTGCTTTGAACATAATTCAGTCCCCTCTTTAGCAGTGCACAGCGTAGCAAGGAACAGAGAAGCCAGTTGTGAATGATGTGTCATGAAGGTTCAACCTTGTCTTAAGTGTCTTAGCTGAACACAACAGTGACAACAGCAGTGCAAAGCATGGACAGCTCTCAGGGAAATTTATTACCAGTTCATCAGAAAAAAAAGTATGTGACATGTAATTACAAATCTACTACCACTTCATCAGACAAAAGGATGTGACATGTAATTACACAGCTCCTCCTGCAAGGAAGTCTCTCCCCTGGTCAATTAAACATTGCCAGGAAGAAAAACAAGACAAACACTTCAAGACAACAGAAATAAGAAAAGTTTGTAATTGAGTAATTTTCACTTGAATGCCACTGATGAACAATCTATAATGTGACAAAGTTTGTCTTCAATTCTATAAACCTTTTCGGAGCACTACTACAAACACTGTATGGAAAAGGATCACTGCAAAAAGGAAATTGTCTTTTAAAAAGCTCCTGACAGTGGAAAGGAAACTTATCCAGGAAAGGGAAGAGGAAAGAGAGCCAAAGTTGGAAGCTGCTGGGAACAGTGGTCACTCTCCAGGATCTTCACAGTACTCACTAGATAAGCATGTATCTTTTGAAGAAGCTCAACTTCCTGCCATAAATAAAGATTTTATAACCCATTCAAAATATGTATCAGCCAGCCACTTCCTTCTTTTCATCCATCTTAATACTTGGGCAGTAGCAATGCATTTTTCAGGTGTTTCAATGGACCATTACACAAGATATACTATTACCTGATATACTCCAGAAAGAGTTCTCATCAGTTTTTCCACCATGGCTTACCCATATGAAGAAATCCATTAAAACCATTTAACTCTCAGAAAGATTTTCAATGTTTCAATGCCTGTTGGTGTCAGCATATATCAGTTTTCATGCTTGTGCAAGGTTTGTTCAAACCCAGAAATAAGCTTGCTATGATCCAACTGGTGCTCATACTGATTGCAGAGCCAAAATTTGTATCTATCAGCGCTTCCACTAAATTTGTCTTTGCAGACAGACTTTGCTGGTGAACTCAGACACACGAAGTGATATAACCTTGCAGGAGACCAATACAAGTCTGGTATAAACCTAACTTAACAAGAACTGAATTAAAAAAAATTCTTTCACACTGCACAGTCTTCAATGGTGCAAAAACATACAGAACTAAACATGTAAGACATGTATGCATGGCTACCAAGCCTCTACCTCTATGCAACATTTATTGACTTTCCCTGTGGATGCAGCTTCTACATAAAGCAGCTATAAAGAGCACAACAGCTTCAACAAGTTCATCTAGACAGTTTGCAGATGTTGTGATGAGTACAGAAACTCAATGTTTACTGCGTCTCAGCAGCAAAGCCCTCCCTATGTACACCAGGCCAGGCACGTAGCCAGGATAGATTTTACCCTAATCTCCCATAAACCACCTTGCAAGCACCCTGAGCTTCCATAGGACTACCTGGCAGCCAAGATAAGTACCCTAAGAATGCCAAAATTCTTCCACCAAACTTGACAGATATTGGTAATATAACCAGAAGGAAAAAAGGATAAAACAACTTAGAATGAGATAGCAGGAGATAAATCCAGAATGATAATGCTGCAGTCTGTCAACTGAAACACACAGCTAAACTGCAGACTGACAGACAAGGACATTCAACAAAAACTTCCTTCCAGTAATTTACAGCAAATTTGCCCAGGTGGTAACAGTTTCACACAAAAAAAAAATTTTTCAAACCAGACCCCACGCCCAAATCACATGATTTCAGAGATTGTTTTTCAGTGTTACATAGCTCTTCCACCTTAACCATCTGTTCTGTTCATTGTTTTAATGTAAAAGCAATCAGTGGAAACTAAAACAATCACTGGTCTTTGCTAAATGTTCCCTCTCACAAGTTTCTTTATACAACAGCTTGCATGAATTCCCTTGGAGAGTTATTTCACAAAGGCATCCTCTTTAGCCTAGGTCAACTCGGGTAACACCAATGCAGTCTCTCCTCTGCCAGCAGAGGGAAGGAATCACTTCAGAATTGCTGTGATTCAGCCAGAACAGTCTAACCAGAAACTCTCAAAAACTCAGTTTTGAAAATTTATTTGAGAGCTATTTCTCCTAAAACCAGGGTGAGATGCTTGACTTTACCTTTCACACAAACAAAACAATGCCAGATACAGTTTGAAGCATGCTGCACTGTTTGAATGCACTGTTTAAAGTGTGCTGCAAGCCCACATTGGGCATTAAAAAGTATTTTTACTGTTTTCAATGGTCAAGAAAAAAGTAACATCGGAGAATAAAACTCTTCTTATACCATTTCCTTGTTGCACTCCAGCTTCTCAACAGAGTACACTGAGAAGCACAGGAAGTCTTAATATCCAACTGGGCCAAATCCAGCACACAGGGGCACCACATGGAAAGCCTTGTTTTTAGAGTACTGAAGGTGCTCGCTTTGAGAACTCTGCTACTGCACCTTTCTTCCAAATTTCAGCGACTAGAAAGATGTTCCCAAATCCCTCTCTCTGGCAGAGGCTCATACCGATTTCTAGCCTGACTTAATTAATTTCAATTTTTAGAGTTTTGTTTTGTGCCAAAAATTCTTTACAAGCTCCTACCCAAATTACTCTCTCTTGCATTTAGACAGAACAGTCATTTCTTCTCCCAGTTCTCCTTATGCTCAAGTAAAGAGTTCTGCATCTGCGCAACAGCTCTTTTCTGCGGCAGTCTTCTTGGTTCCATTTTTCTTAAACCAAAATTTATTTGGTTTACGTGGCTTGGTTTGTGGGGGGTAGTGGGGGGGAGGGATTACAGAGGCCACCCCTGTGAGAAGCTGCCAGAAGCTTCCTCCATGTCTGGCAGAGCCAATCCCTGGTGGCTCTAGAGATGGATGTGCCACTTGCCAAGGCACATCAGAAATGGTGGAAACACCTACTGGCATAACAGATTTAAACAAGAGAAAAAAAAGACGTGCAGATATAATTGTGGCCAGAAAAGAGCAGGTTGAGAACATGTGGGAGAAACACCCTACAGACACCAAGGTCGGGGAGAAAGAGGGGCAGGGGGTGTTCCAGGCACCAGAGCAGGGATTTCTCTGCAGCCCCCGATGCAGACCATGGTGGGGCAGCTGTGCCACTGCAGCCCACTGAGTTCCACAGCAATGCAGAAACCCACCTGTAGCCCATGGAGGAGCCCAGGCTGAGATACCTGAGAGGAGGTTGTGACCTAGTGGGAGACACATGGTGAGAGGGGCCCATGCTGCAGCAGCTTGTCCTTGGGGGACTGCACTGTGTCGAAGTGTGACCCATGCTGCAGCAGTTTGAGAAGGATTATTGTTGCCCATGAGATAGCCTCACATTGGAGAAGTTTGCAGAGAACTGTCTCCTGTGGGAGAGACCCCTCAGGGCAGCAGGGGAACAACTCCTCTCCCTGAGAAGTGGGAGAAACTCTTGATGTGATGAATTGACCACAATCCCCATTTCCTGTCTCCTACCACCGTGGGGTAGAAGGTGAAGCTAGGAAGGAGGGAGGGGTGGGGAGATGGTGTTTTTAAGGTTTCATTTTATTTCTCATTATCCTGATCTGATTTTGTCAGCAATAAATTTAATGAATATCTCTAGCTGGATTCAGTTTTTCCCATGATGCTATTTGGTGAGTGATCTCTCTTGGTCCTTATTTCAACCCATGAACCTCTTGTATTTTCTCTCTCCTGTCCAACTGCAGAGGGGAGACAAGAGACAGGCTTTGGTGGATGGCTTGCAGCTGGCCAGAATCAACCACCTACATCAGAGATTCCAAAGGAAGCCTCACCAGATACAAGTGCCTCACTGCTCTCCTCTTTGTACTAGAGCCTCAAATTGCATTCAGGTTTTTAGTGGTTTCATCACTATCAGCCATTTGCATCACCTGCCATCATTCACCCAGATCTGCTGTCTCCTACTAACATTCCAACAGCTGGACAAGCTCATACTTGAAAAATAAAGATAATCAAAACCTCTTCCTTGCTCCTTCTTTTCACCATAAGGATAGATAAAATTCTCCTATGGAAACTCAATACAGAACCAAAATAATAAGCTAGTATCAGAAAACTTATCATCTGGTGCCAGTTCATTATTGATGCAATGAAGCAGGACCCTTCTCCTGCGCTCCTCCTCCTTTCCCCATCTCAAAGCTGCTCACTAAAAAACATGCTTCTAGCCTGTGAAAGCTGTAGTCACAGCCCAGAGCACATGCTAGAACTTTTCTTAAAATCTAGACTAATGAGGCTTAAAATAGTTATGGGTCAAAAACAGTACACCTACAGAAACAACAAAAAAAAATCAATTAGAATGGAAAAGAACATGCTGGAATAGTCATTATTTTGGTCTTCTTCGACAGAAATGTTAGATTTTTTACTTATACCAAGAGACTATGACCAAGCTCAAAAGAACCTTTGCTATCAATATCTTATTATGCATACCAGTTCTTCCATGACAGTGCCATACCTTGCTCTGTTGTACATTTTTAAATGTCACATTCAATACCAATGTGCATTTTGTGTCTTTGCAGAAAAAAACACAAACAAAACACCAAAAAACCTAACACCCCTATCCCCACCCACCAAAAAAAAACCCCACTATAACACAACATAGCCCACACAATAAAACCCCCAAATTCTTCTACAATTTTAAGTTCTGCATCTCTTCACTTGTTATTCAAACACATTAGGAACAAGAAGAAACTTCCTTTGAGAGCTCTGTGGAGCAGAAAAAAAAATTCTGTCAAGAAAATAACGATCATACTTGGCATGGCCTGGCTGCAGCAAACTAAAGCTGTTGAAACAACCAAGTTCAAAAGAGAGGTTCTGCGTCTGCAAAATCTGCAACAATATTCACATGAAAAACTTCACTTGCAAGACTATCTTTGGAATAATCTATGTTACAAAACACATGAGGATGCTTCAGAATTCAGCTAGTTGAAAGCTCATATTTAATGATGCCACAGGTGGCAGAGACAGGACCAGTGGGTACCAGCCTGGGCTTGACTGGGTACCTCAGTGCTGTGAGCAGCTTGGAGTAACTCCCTGGACCCGCCTGTCCAAGAGCTGTGGGTGCAGATGCACCTTCAGGCACCAGATAAGCTGTAAATTCCATCTGGATTGTGAAAGAGGAAATGATGCAACAAAAGGACCAAACTGCAGTCTTGATTTCATTGAGCTCCAATGAAAACCCTGATCTGCCATATTTGTCAACATGTCATTTTCAAGTGTTTTCATTTGACAGGCTGCCACAGTTGCCAAAATAAACTATTCAGCTTAGCACTTTATTCAGTACCACCTTGTGGTGAAATAAACATTTGTATATTGTGCCTAACACAATTAGAAACTGGGTAAGAATAAAAGAGGCAAAAAAGGACCGCGAAAAGTTACTTTTTAAACCAGATCTTTTTTCTCTGATGATGGATCAAACGATGCACAAATAGCAGGAAACAAGTAGCAGACTGAGGTAAGCAGCACTGCTAGATAAAATCACTGTATACCATCAGCTCTAGACAAGTTTCCTTTTCTTGACATGGAGAAAAAATAGAATGAGATCCAGAACTCATTTTAGATCCTTAATTTACCAGAAGTGATAGCCTGGCCTTGTCTGACTACCTGTCATGGCTTGGGTGAGGTTCTCATGAAGCATTACACTCTGGGGTAATTCAGGTAGGATTTGATGAGTTGCTTTCACTGAAAGAACAACAAATCAAGCCTTGACATGAAATACCTACTTTGCTGAGACAAAAGCACTCAGCGATGTCCATCAGTAACAGCTGCAACTCACCGCAAGGAAGATTTATATCTTACTGACTGGGAAGATGCTAGTAATGTAAAATAAAGTTAGAACTCCAAATAATGTCTTGAAAGAATGAGTATCTTCAGAAGTTTGAAAATTACTCGTTGAGTGTTACTGAGAAATACAACTAAAGCAAGGCTGAATTTACTTTACATTACACAAATGAGTGAAAATTTCTGAGTCTGCTTGATTTCCACTGCCCTTATGTAAGGCAAATGGGGACCCCCAGGTAAGCGCATACTTTGAAATAGCCAGATTTTAATACCTTATTTCACTTTGGTCACTTTGAGGTCTAGGTAGACCTCTATAAGTCAATATGCATAAATGTCTAACAGCAACAACACTTAGACTGAACTCCAGTGTTTCACAACTCATTTTCTGCCCTAACCTCCATATGGATTAGTTCATCACAAAAAACCATACTAACATGTACATTTTCTAGTTGGTATGCAACACCAGGCGTCAAATTATCGTGGGTTATCTTCACACTTTTACAGATCCATCCATTCCAAAAAACTCTGAAGTTGCACATTCTTTCCCATTTTTAACCTGCACACTAATGCCAGAAAGTTAACTAAACAGAGTTTCCAAGCTATTGCACAACTGAACTAAACGTGCATGTCCAACAGTACTGAGCAATTTATATGCTTGCTCCTGTGAGGCTTCTAAGCAAATTTTACCCGGCACTGCACAGGTACACTGGAATGGAAAGCCATAAGACGTCCTCTCCCCAGTTAACACTCTCATAGTGAGCAACATTAAAATGGCTGAAAGGTTAAGAAGCCCTTCCCCATCATTTCTTTGCCCCTCTACAGCAACAATAGTACTGACTATAGTGAAGGACTTCTTTTTGCTTCTGCAGGGAAGTAGCACCTCACAGGCACTCTGTAATTGTGTCACAGTTGGGATGCTTTACCTACCTACTCCACCCACCCTGCTGCCAATACGGTATGAAAGTCTTCCAGCAGCTCAGTAAAACACTAACCCATTATTTTCCTGGAAGTTCTATACTTTAAACTGTGTTTAGAATCCTTACTATTTGTTTTTTACTTTTTTAAGGCTAGATTTATTTCCTGCCTGCCTCCATCCAACACGAAACCAGAAATAGAGCTAGTCCCATTTCACTTTCTGGCCACTATTTACCAGAGTAACTGGCCAGTACTGAGGCGCAGCTTTAAATAGAGGCCAAGGATCCACCCTACAATGGAGGCCACCAGTCATCACAATTCCCTTTTGCTTTATGAAACCTTAACCTGAGCAAGTCCACCTTCTGGAGCAAACCAATTCCTACATGATCATCATGCCCTTCCCATTCCAGTAATCTTCTTCTCCCTTTTCTTCCTTCCTTGTATTGTGTGAGCAACCCCCACAGAGCCATGTCACAGCTGAAACAGTTTGGCTAGGACTTCCTTTTCCTACAAGCTAAAGGGACAGTCACTCAGATCCCCATTCCACATCCCCAAGCTGATATATCACCATTCCTACAAAATCAGGAAGCCAAACCAAGTAAACTACAGCGGTACCTGCCTTTGCTGCCATTCATATCATGTTAGTGGTAGAAAACAGTACACAATTGCATCAGGATGACTAAGCTTGAGAAAACTTTGCCCCTTCTATTTTCCAGTACAAAATCTTATATAGTTTGTGCTGTTTTAATAAAAACGTCACTAGGGAAAATAAGTGCTCTGCAGTCTACTCAGCAAGCTCGTAAGGAAATATAAGTGTGATAGACTTGGAAATTCCTTTACCTTTTCATGGAATTCTAATCCAGAAACTGCAAAGCCTTTCTCACAATTAAGTAAGTAAATGAGAGCAACAGAACATCCCAACAAGGCTGCCAATGAAAATATGCATCAATCTCAAACTGAAGCAGTGAGGTAGCATCTAAGGTAAATGTGGACTTGAACATGGAATCTAAGCCATTTCAGGTTTAATTCCAAATCTGGCCTAAACTACTGTTAAATTTCTGATCTTCTGCACTGAAATCCATAGAATTTTCTTCTGAGTAAAGTCTTGAATTTTTCATCCTAATTTTTAACTTCCAAGTAAAATTAATTTCTTTGCCTTACCAAAAAATTTTCAAGTTCTTGAAAATGGACTCAAAAATTAAATAGCCTCTTCAGTACTAGGCAAATTTGTCACTTTGTATGGAATAGAAGAAGTAGTATTTGGCTAATAAAATCCTATGGACAAGGACTTTTTTATTTTAAAAATATAATTCATCAAGAAAGTACTTCAAAAAAAGGAGCAAGAGAAACATAAGCACAAGCAGATAAAGCACAGAGAAAGACAGATAAACCTGGGTGGGTAAGTAATGCCCTTCTTCAGGGGAAAGCCTTCAGTTTGAATTCTTTTAAAGAAATTACATCCCTTATAACTCTTAATCATTTTGACAATGTACTGACATCCTGGCCATTTAAAATACATACTTTCCTCGAGCCTAGCCGGTTCAGACAGCAGGAAGCAAGATATTTGTATAAGAAGAAAAGAGGAATGAAGGGCCAAGAGGCCCAAGAGCAGTTGGAAGAACAGTTGTTCTGGGTGGAGAAGCAGGCATGGGGCAGAGGTGAGCTGAAAGCCTTCCCAACCCTCATTTAACTCCTTAATTTCTTTTTGTTTGGGCAACTAAACACCAACACTTCCGTTTCCAACTCATTTAATTTTACATTCCCTGGACAGATTCCATACCTGTGCCTGGTAGCCCCTATGAACAGCTGGTGGGAGCAGCAGGAGTGAAGGCATGCAGCAGATGATCTCCTGATGGCTCAGCCTGACTGTGGTCCCCAATGCCAACAACACCCACAGACCAGCAAGGTGCAACACAATGGCTGAGAGAAAGCTGACAATTTCTACTTCACAGAAATCACAGTTTTTAAAATTAGGTTTCAACCCTAGCCGAAACAGAACTGGTTCTCCATCTCCCGCTGCAATTTCCCATTCATAGGACTTGACACTTCAAAATCAACTTTACTATCAACATCAGTGAACTCATGGTATCACTGTAGCACCCACGGTTTACCCTTAACCACTCACTACCAACATTAACAATTTCATGATGCCATTTATCCTCCCCTCAGGAACTTGGGCCTTTTCCATCAGCAAAACCCTTCCTGCAACTGTTCAAAGGTGACACCATCTTTTCTATTCTCAGAATCCTGGATCCCAGAGTTGTACTGAAAATGTTCTTATCTTAGCTGTAAAAACAGCCACTCTCTTATGCTTCACTTCATAACAGCATGGCTAAGAAAGGACAGACACAATTCCAGCTCTACACCTGGCAAAGACTTATTCAAACAAGAGGAAGTCATAGCTGGCCACGTAGTTAAATAAGCTTGAAGCTACTTCTGCACAGGGAACAAACATACCACATGCAGTGCTCATATGCTGACAGAGCACCTAAGCCTACACACACTAAACCAGGCAGTACTATCATTCAAGAACATTGCTCAAAATTACTTTTCTTTAAAATTAATTTCAAAGCATTTTCATCAATATTGGATTTTGTAAACTGTTCCAAACTTAAGTTTTTGCACAAACTGGATTCACCAATAAGCATTCAAGATGGATTAAAAGTCTGCCATCTATCTTGTCAACTTGAAAGACTAACTCTTACAATCTTAGACATACTTGGTTATCATCCTGAACTGTGACATCTGCCTACGCAGCAGCATTTTGACGCTGGCACTGCATACAACACATCAGGAGAACACAACAAACTTTTGGAAGCTGCCTGCTGAAAATGACAGCGACGTAGTTTAGGTGCTCCTGCAGCTTATAGGCTTCTTGCATCTGATGGACCAAGTTTATCTGCCTTCTCCTCCTCCTTGGGAACACAGCCAGCTTACACTGGCTGAGGCTGCTGATTTGGTTGAGAAAGCCTGTAAACCAGCAGGTTCTTTTGTCCTCCTGCAACTCTCTTCCTCCTTTGGAAACTTCTGCATTCTTGCAATGTCAGCTGAAGGGGTGGTCACTCACCCTCCCATCATCTCCTGGTAGGCTGTTTGCAGCTGTCCCAGAAACTCAGTAGCTGGTGTTGGACAAAGGTTTTAGATTAATTACCCTTGCAAACACAGAGCTGCTTCTGCACTGAATGACAATGGCCTTTCCGAGCTCTGGTTTGACTCAGGGCACAAGCAGCTCATTAACCATCAGATGATTCAGCACTTGGTGCCTACATTTCTGCTGTCTGGCTTTCATCAGCACACTACAGCTTTGAAGATGTATCATTTATATGATACCATCAGACACCTGATGAGACACAGGTGTCAAGGCCCTCCAGCTCCAAGCTAGTACTAGTTTTATGTGATGCAGACTGCTCCTAAATTTTCCTCTTCACTATGCAGCTTTATAATCACATTCCCCACAAAAATCCTGACTGTAACTCTCAGCAGCATTTTTTCTCCAGCTCTTTCAGACAGAAATTATGCACAGAAAAGAAAGGGGTCAAAAACAAGATCACAGGTCACACAGAGATAAAGACTGAGGTCCTGAGCAGAGGGATGATGATCTCCACATTTCATACTCAGAAGAAAGCATGATTCTTGTCCCACCAAAGCTTACCATGCACAAAACACTGTCAGATGCAGTGTCTCCCCACCCCCAATCATCCCTTCTGATTTACTCATGGCTACTAATCTCATTAGAGTGCCTATAATTAAAGCACCATAAAATCTGATGAAGAGCACAGTATGGTGTTTAAATTAACTAGCCCAAAGTATTTTACTCTTAAGAATGACTACTCCAACAGAGTTACAAAATTTACAGAATAAAGCATACCTAAAGAGCACAGGATCAAAACTGGATTATCAAGTTTCCCTGTTCAATGTAGAAAAAGTAGGCACAGCGTTTTATAGAAAACTTTTGCAGCCATTTTGTAGGAAAAGTGAAATGCTCCCTCTGATGTAAAAATACAAGCAGCCCAGAGTGGTTAGGAAGTGAATCACTTTTTTAGCAAACCTCAGTATGCATAATTTCTGAAATAACCTGGGTTTGGTGCCATGTTTAATGGAGAGAAAGATGGGAAGTTAAGAAGATGAAGGAGATATAGATGTAATATTACACCTGTGAGATTAAGTGTCTTGGTTCATCCTTCTCTGTCCCAAGTTTGTATGCTGGGTGACAGAGTGCAGAAACTCACAGCTGAATGGGAAATAGTTCTTCCACACTTTTGATCCCAGCCTCACTCCACACAGACATGAGAGTCTATGGAGGGAGAACACTGGCCTTTCAGACAATCACACTCTTCAACCTCACCTATTAAGCGTAACAAACAACAGCTCTGGGCTCCATCAATTCCTGGAGACAGGGCTTGCTGGGACCTGACTCAGGCTCTGTGGGATTCACACCAGATCCTGAGCTGTGAAAGCCACCATACCACATCCTGGGTTGCAAAAGCCACAACCTCTTCCATGATAACTCATCACCCATTTCATCAATTTCTTTGAGTCCAAACAAACAGTCACACAATTTTTTGTGAATGGTAGATCAACTGGTGATAGTCGGACCCTGAAGAGCCCCGAGAGCACTGTGACAACCAGATGTGAGACAGAATAACTAAATTGAGGCAGAAGTAAAGTCATACAACTTCCCAAAGTCAGGACCAGATCAGCCTGTGCATTCCAGGCTTGCCTGCTAAGCTTCTGCTCCAGCCACTAAATCTTTGAAAGGGATTATGCAGCAAGGTGCCAGTGATAAGACTGGACTTGACCTCTAAGGACCTTCAGATGTTACCTCTATTTTCCAGCATGCTGGTAACATGATGAGCAAAAACTCTGCAGTTAGGAGTATTTTCATCTGGCCTTCCTTTTGCGAATGCCTAAAACTTAATTTGATTTTCTGATCTGTAACTATAAAGGGCTTGAAGGCAGAAGTTCTGATGCTCTTATATATTTGCATAGAAGAAAGCAGGGTGCATTAACAGAGTTTTTACTTTGCTACTCCATTAGACATCATTTCAGGAATCACAATGAAGCCATTGTGAAGAATAAAGCTTTCTTCAGTGAGAAAACACACAGAGACATCCAAGGCAACATGAATTATTTTAAGTGCTATATTTCTGCCGGCATATTCCAAACTTTCAGCATGAGAGACCACTCCTCCAAAGATGTGGAGTCAGCCAGGGTAGAGATTGGTATTTCTCTGACAAGAAAACCAGATCTAAACTATGCACAATGCTGCCTGGAGTTTTGTTTTCAAAATGCATTTTATTTTTAACAAGAAAACCTGCTGATCATCTCACTCTGCCTTGAGCTTCATGGCAAAGTGCCAAGGTCCTTCAGAGAGAAATCTGTTCACCCTCACAACGTGACACGTGTTGTCTGATTTACGTGTAAAAGTCACCCTGTCTTAAACCTNTTCTTGAATCACGCTGATCATATCCAAAGGTAAGATCTTCTAAAATTTTCAAACAAATACAGCTTTTGAGCATTTATTCCATTCGAGCTTCTCATTAGTTTTCTTTTTAATTTCCTACAAAAACGCAAAGTCTCCAAGATGAAAGGTAACTTGATTTCTAACTTATACTGGCTTTTCACTCATTCTTCCCAGAAATTCTTCTAATATAACTGACATGGATATGCCTTTCTCTCTCCCCAGGATGACTCACAGGGTCCTTCCCGAGCACAAAGGAAAGACAGATCACTTTTTGTTCTTGAAGGAATATCACTTTCTTGTCCTTTCCAAAAAGGAAGATAAGGGAAGAACACATTGGACTGCTATTTGCTGCATTTTGTTTCATTTTTCCCCTAACAAATTTATCAAGCAACTAAAATTCTGCCTGGTCATAAAAGCATCTGTAACAACATGTCCATAGAAGTGCTCTGTGAATCTCACTCCTCAAGATCAGTCTCCCTGCCCCACCTTTAATATACAGGAGGAAGTACCCATATGGCTATGTGCCATATGGGTACTTTTCAACAGTTGCTGGGATCAGCTTTGCAGGTACTTAGCAAGAGTAGTGGCTTCCTCGAAGGGTATCCCTGGCTACACATCCAACACCTGGCCAATGCTAAACCCACTTAGCACATACACCTGCTTCCTAGGCCAGCCAGCTATTTCAGCCACCAAGCTACTACTTCCTTCACCAGGAGTCCAGCCTAAACCTGGCAGACTTCTTCAGTATGGCTTTAGATACCAGATCATGTAACTTCCATTACATCACTGTAAATTGCAAGCACCTGCAGAACATGGGGAAGATCATCCTGACATCACAACACTTGTCAATTTCCAGCTTAACTGAAAGTCAATGTTCTGACATATGACCTCACTGGAAGATATCAAAATGGCACAAATGTGCACTGACAATATAATCTAAAAACTCAGTCAGCATTTCCAGTCTACTACTTATCTACAAATCAAATAATTTTGGTCCCTGTGCACCAAGTCTCAAGAAGGCTTATTAAGCGTTCCTGAGTTTTAGTGTTACAGGAAACACACAAAACATACAATCCATCTGTTCCCAACTTAAGCCCTTTGCTGATATCTCAGCATATCCAAACTAGATCATAAAAATGCTATTGAGTTTACTATCAGCGAGAACAAATGCCACCAGCGCCAGCAAATGCTACATAGGCTAGCAAGGCCCAGAGGGGAGCAAGTACTTGACTTCTGGTAGCACGTGCTATTTCCAAGCAGTGAAATGTACTCTGGCCAGAAGAGGCCTGTCAGCTATTTATAGAGTGCAGGGGTAGCTGTAATCATCCATTCCTTTCCTACACACAGAGCTCAGCAGGAGCACAAACTGCCCCAGCACAGCACCAAGCCCCAACAGGAATAAAAATTCATTCCACCACCAAACTAGCACATCTTCACCAAGCACATCCTATAAGCCTCCGCTGAATAAAAGCATAAAGGTGGTAAGCGAAGGGTTTAGTTGGTTTTGTTTTTCCCACATACACCGTACCTCTGCCATTGCTCTTCGTGGTTAGGGTATGACTACACTAGCAGCAGAAACACACAAATATTTTGTAGGGCTAAACTAACTACTGAAAACATTAGTGAAGACAGAGCTTAGTTATCAAGCTGCTGATTTCCGTTTGAAACAGCAGTTCTGACTGAGAAAACAGTGACGAACATCTAAGCACGCTATAGGCAGCTGCCTGCCCGAGATGAACAGTTGTCTGCCCAGGATGGCAAAGATGTGTTTTCAAATTTTTTCCTCCAAAGAAGTTATTGTTTACTGTTGTTAACTGCAATTGTTCACCGATAGTCACACATACACTATTTTAATCTTGCGTGATTGGCATAACACCAAACGCGATGTGTCCTGCGAGGTGCAGGCCGAGCGGCTGCGCCAAGGGCCCGAACATCAGCAAGCCCAAGCGGCAGCGGGGCAAACCCCCGGATCCAGGAGCCGCTTCGGAGGCGCCTGCCAATGCTCCCAAACTCCGTTCTTTATCACTACTTGACCTCCTCTTAAACGAAAGCTGCTGCCGCTGGTAAGGTAACAGCAAGAGTTTGAGATACGAAAGCGAAAATCCTTGTAAAGACGGGAAGAGCCTGAAAACGCACAAGCGACCAGCCCGACCAGTTGCGGACTAAGACGCAGAGCAGCGCTTCGGAAACGAGCTGTCGCTGAATCCGCAGCTCGCACGCAGGTGGCGACCGAAGGTGTTCCGTACGGGACGGGAAAGGCTCCCTCCCGCCCCCTACCCCATGGCCCAGGCGGGCTCGCCGGCCCCGGTGCAGCGCTCAGCCCGCCGGGCTGCCTGAGCATACGGTCACAGCCCCCCCAGCACACCACCCCGGCGGCGCCCGCTGGGAAGTACCTGGGAGCTGAGGTACCGCCGGAGACACTCCTCGCACACCGCCTTCTTGCAGCAGGACAGGGGCTTGATGGGCTTCTCCTCCAGGCACACGCGGCAGCTCAGCACCAGCAGCGGCCCGAACTCGCCCGCGATCAGCCCGGAGAAGGGCTCGGGCAGCAGGTATAAGTCCACCACCTCGATGCTGCCGCCGGACGACAGCGGGTCCTCTCCCGACACCACCCCGCGCCGCGCTGGGGGCTGCCCCGCGCCCGGGCCACCGCGGGGGGACCCGGGGGCCGCCGCCGGCCGGTCGTTCTCCACGCAGTAGACGGT
>VZUA01016037.1:32409-44445 GCA_013401035.1 Horornis vulcanius
TTGCAATTTACTTTCAACAGGTGTGTAGGGAATGGTGACCACACCTAAAAGGCCTGAGTCAAATGAGAAGGTGTACTGCTGATGTTTTAAAGTGAAATAGGTTTTCTTGTGCTTTTTTGATTTGCTTAGTTAAGCTATGAAAAATGCAACTTCAGCATGTTTGACTGCTACTTTATGATGCCATCAATTTTTAAGAGGGTTTTATGAAGTCTCGATGTGTTTTATATAGTTTTTATCTAAAAACATAGTTTTTAGATAGCTTCTGTCTAATTTTAAGAAGAAAATAAAAACTACAAATAAAATAATAAGAATGGGCAATAATAAAAATCCATAAGGATTTTAAGTATGCTGGGTGAAGATTTAGGTTTGAATTTGACTGACAGGAAAAAAGGGAACTGTAGATTTCAAAGATGAATCATTGTCCCTTGTTCATCATAAACTTTAATTTTCAAGTAGTTTAGCAATAATAAAAACCCTTAAGAATTTTGTGTGTGAGGTGAAGATTTAGATTTGGTTTTGACTGACAGAAAGAGAGGGAACTTAGATTTCTAACATGAATCATTGTTCCTTGCTCATCATAGAATTTAATTTTCAAGTAATTTAGCCTCAGATTACTGGAAACAATTTCTGATTCCACTCTAGATAATGTCGATGAGACAGCTGTAGATTTAAGGGTCATTAAAGAATTCTTATTCATAAAAGTATGCACTTACCTTTAATCACATATTTAACTCTTATTGAAGCTAATGGGGTTTAAAAATAGTCTTCATTCCTTTCCTTTTGCTTTCAATGGAACTTCAACATTTTCTTCAACTCTAGATTCCCTCTAATACTTTTCTTAATTGGGGACTTTCCCATCTTCCTGGTTTGAAGAGTCAGCTTCTAGGTAATTCCTCTTGGCAAGCACCAGCCTCCCTGGTACAGGGAGGGGCAGAGAGAGCCAGGATCTAAATGGGAAGCAGAGCAAGGCTCTACCAGCTCCCTCTGCTATGTAATGGGACATACACATGGGCACCACAGGCTCTGCTGTGGGCCTGTATAGTGGATGGTCTGGAGCCTCCCTGGTAAATCCACTTCTGAATTCCTACTCATGTGATACAGGCAACAAGTACTGCACCTTGTTTTTCCTGCTGCAGGTAAAATTAAAGAGGGTTTTCCCTGAGTTTCTACACATCTGGAAAGAGGGGGGTGGTTTCTGGTTTTATTTTTCTGGTATTAAGTGCATTTTACAATGAAGTATCTGTTAGGATAGATGATTTTCGGTCATTTGTCCTCAGGATTCCTTTAACCCTGATGTATTTTCTGCTCTGTGGGGCATTTTCCACTTCATACATCCAGCAAAATATCCCCAAAAGTACACAAGAGAGTAATACCTTAATACTTCATTTTAGAAGATTTTGTAAAGATCCATTATCATGATTATTGATTACTATTTTATTTAAAGGAGAAACTCCATTGAGGGATAAAGAAAACAAAGAGTTTAACAGAGCTAGTCAAATTACTTTCCAGGAACATTAACATCAGTGGAGGCTCTGAGTGACTGAAACTTCAAAACATTCGACTTCTGTGTGTTTATTTGGTGAGAAAAATGTTGAAACCTTTTGCAAAATTATTTGGAAGAGACTTAGCAGTGAATAATTTGTGTTTTCTGTCAGTTTTTCCCTTCCCTGTGAAATTCAATAAAGCTCTTAAACTCAGGTATGGTGTAGTTCTACCCAGAGAATAATAAGAAAAAATAGGTTAATAGTAAATATGCCTGAATATATTTTGAATATAAGGCCAAGGTGGACACACATGGGGTAATCAAGGAGAAGCACGGGTAGATGGATTTTATCTACTTCTCTGTAGAACAATAAAGAAATTTATTACTTCTTGCTAAACAGAAATCAGACAGGCATGTTTGCCTAAGTTTTTATTTACCAATTAACTACTGTGTCTTTTAAATCATTTTTAATTTATCACTACATCACAGGAAGGAAAGAACATAGTTTAATTTCATTTTCCTTTGCTAGCCAGTAGGTATGTCCTGATTTGTTGTCTTAAAACCTGGAAAGGAAGAGATATAATAATACAGTTCTTAATTATAATATTACTTAAGCATTTGAGAGACCTTAACTTACTGAGTCCAAGAGTTAGTTATGCCATGTTTCAGTTTGTACCAGTATTACTGATATCAGAGGACACTAGTTCCAATGCCCCAAATAATTTTTGCTAAGCTCTGCTGTTATTTTATTTAGAAATTAATAAATAAAAAGGCTTTGTAATTCAAAGTTGTGCCAAGACTTCGAATGTAATCACTCTCAATAAATCCCAAATTCTTTTATGAACTTAGGCAGATGGAGTCTTCCATGTCCCATGTCTGGCTACAAGCATCTGAGTCTGTCCTACCATCTTTATGTTGCATTAAAATATACAGCTGAAATCGCAGTGCTGTTGTGGCTACCTGATGCTCCTCTCAGCCTGGTTCAAAATATCCCTCTTGGCATGGGGAAACACTTGTCTGCACTGAAAACAGCCCATACCTGAATGTGCCACTTACAGAACTGGCTCTGCTTGTTCTCTGTCAGTCCTGGCCTGTCTTGGCACTGGTAGAAGGAACTTGGGGTCTCAGGAGTTTTTCTCAGGACTTGTTTGTGCTCCCACATGGCGAGTGCTTGCTTTTTGCACCAAGCTGTCCCCATCGAAATCCAAGGACCAAAGGACTGTGGTGTCCCTCTCTTGTTTCCCAGGGACTCCACCTTATACCACACCTAAAAGTACACTCATTCCTGGACCAGCAGAGCTGACCAGAGCCAGGAACATGACTGTGAACACCTCCCTTGGGTTTATGGGCAGGGTAAGCATAGGATGGCTGGGACTCTGAGCACAGGTGCTCTTCTCAAGAAGCCAGTCAGGGGACAAATGCTGTGCAGTTTCTGGCAAGAGACTGTCATGGCTTAACTCCAGCCAACAACTAAGCACTACACAGCCACTCACTCACTCCCTGTTGCAGTTACTCAATTCCCAAAATAAATTCGTTCTTTTCTCCCACAGAGGCTGAGGTGAAGAAGATGTCCCCAAAGCTGCAGAGAGGAGCCTCCCTGCAGGCTCTGTGCCCAAAGCAGTGCAGACGTCGTAGCAGCTGCTTTTGACAAAAGAGTTCCTGAGTAATTCTAGAATAGCCTGAAGCAGGTCATTTCACAAGAAAATAGAGCAGCCTTAGGCTTAGCTCCATTTTCAGGTTTGGGCCCCCAAAGAAGCCTCATTCAGCTGCAGGGACAGTGTGATCATCTTTTCCAACTCACCCAGCCAGACCCCAGGAGGTGTGGGTGAGCTCTGCCTTGGCATCCACACCCCTCAGCTGTCTCCAGCAGCACCACAGGGTCCACTAAGAAAACCAGCACCTGTTACACCTCCTTAAGCACCTCTTCAACCCACTGAGTCCTTATTCTGGTCCAGAGTTTAAACCCTCAGTTGCAGAAAGCGTTTAGGGCAATACCGAGGCAAGGGTTCTTCTCTGTGTTTCAGCAGTGCAGGGAAGCAAAAAACCCACCAAAACCTAAGTAAGTTTGCTGATGACACAATTTGAAATTGGAAGGAACTGTTGAATCTCTCAAGGGCCCTGTGGAGAGATCTCAACAAATTAGAGGGATGGACAGTCACCAACCGCATGAAGTTTAATAGGGGCAACTGCTGGATTCTGCACTTGGGATGGGGTGGCCCTGGCTGTGTGTATAGACTGGGGAATGAGAGGCTCGAGAGCAGTCCCTCTCCCTGGAAAGGGACCTTGGGGTCCTGGTTAATGACAAGTTGAACATGAGTCAGCAGTGTCCTGGCAGCCAGGAGAGCCAAACTTGTCCTGGGGTGCATCAGGCACAGCATCACCAGCCAGGCAAGGGAGGGGATTGTCCTGCTCTGCTCTGCACTAGGGCAGCCTCACCTTGAGTGCTGGGGGCAGCTTTGGATGCCACAACATAAAAAAGACATTAAGCTATTAGAGAGTGTCCAAAGAAGGGCCATGAGGATGGTGAAGGGCCTTGAGGGGAAGCCTTATGAGGATTGAACTTGATCTGTTCAGCCTGGAGAAGAGGAGATTGAGCAGAGACCTCATTACAGCCTTCAACTTCCTCATGAGGGGAAGCAGATGGGCAGGTGCCAATCTCTTCACTCTCATGACCAGTGACATGACTTGAGGAATTGGCTGAGTTAGGGGAGGCTTAGATTGGATATCAGGTAAAGGTTTTGGACTGGAACAGGCTCTCCAGGGAAATAATCACAGCTTCTTTAGGTTGTTGCACTCCAGAAGATTTCCAGAGAGGACTCCCTTTTCCAGTCTAATGATTGTCCCAGAAAAAGAGAACTTTACCATGTCTAGGATCCATGCCAAAGGCCAGTGGAGGAAGAGGAAGGTGGTGAGGATAAGGAGAGAGCATTTGATGGTAGGTGGCACTTATCCCTGGTTGCAGTAGAGTGGGGCAGTGGGGCAGATACAACACAGTATTTTCTATCCAGAGAAAATACAAGGATGTTTGGTTGTCTCTGTGTAGGTATTCATGCATCTGGGCTATGAGCAGAGCTGGTGTCTGTTTACAGTGACCAGCTGGCCTAGATTAAGCTTCAATGACTTTTGTTTTCTTTCAGACTGGGGGTGGGAAGGAAAGGAAAACAAGGATGTGCCTGGGAACAAAATTAGAGTCAGAAACACACTCTTGTGGGATGCTAGTCAGTGAGGCATGTCGTTATCATCTAGAGTTTTTCCAGCTCTGCTGAAACTAGCTGCCTGAGAGGTTTTGTCAGCTAATAATCACCAGAAAGAGAAGAGGTCTGGATGGAGAATGGAGGGGAGATGCTGTAAGTGTGAGGCAAGAAGCCATGAGAGAGTCCAGGCATTGTAACTATGCTACCCAGGAAGGTCACTGCCAGGGTGGTGTGGGAGAGGCACCTTTTGATTCTGGCCAGAGTCCCCCCATGCTCATCCTGGTGAGAAGAGCATGTTGGCTCAGCAGGGTATCTTTGCACAGCTGTTCTCCTGCAGCTGCATGTGGCAGGGAACTGGGGTTCTGGGTGCACTAAGACTGTCAGCAGCTCAGCACATGTGTAAGCAGTGTGAGTGCCAGTCAGGCTGTGCTGCTTCGTGGGTCCTTCTACACTCCTGGGCTTTTTATAACTCCTTAGGCCTAGAGAGTGTGCAGACCACCTCAGAAGGTGCCCCAAGGTTTGTTTCTTTTTTTCCTATGATCAAGGTAGAATGTTCTTTCTCTGACTGGTTAGATGCAGGCAGAAGTTGCAGAAGTTACTTACCTGCAGAAAGCAGTAAGAGAGACAGCCTAGGAAATCATATTAACCTGGTCATCTCACCTTGCTCTCATGCTTCCAAACCCGGTTGCATACATTTGCTTTTACTTTGACCACCATATATATTCTGGTTTAGCAGCAGACCAAACGTCTAAAATGCAGTAATTAGGTAGCTACCATAGAAATGAAGATGTAAAAACCTTAAGAATAGGAAACATAAATTTCAAGTCAGTCCTTGAAGGCAAGAAGACTTGACCAATGTAGTTCAAATCCATCCAGATATCTGTTCTGTTTAACATATTCATAAACAACCATAATTAAGACAATTTCAAAGATTGAAGATGACCCTAATTTGTTTAAGGAAGTAGGGCTAATTGTGGGTTGCAGGAAGATTTCATAAGACTGGCTGAGCTGGCAGCAAAAAGGCAGATGAAATTCAGAGTAGGTATGTATAGAGTAAGACATGAACACAACTTCTCAACCAAAGCAGGTTGATGTTAAAGGAGGAGCTGGAACAAGTTGACAGAAGATGTACTAATTGCAAAGAAACTATATCTAGCCCTGAAAGCCCCCAAGCTGGAAATAACTGTTGTCTGGAAGAGCTTAAAATGTGTGCATTGCATATACTTGCCCTGTTCTTACTCTTTCCTGAGCAATTTTTAATGGCTCCTTTTGGCAAGATCACGATGAGCTAGATGGACTCTTACACAGCATGCATTATACAAAATAAACCATGAGCATGTGTGGCATAGTGCATACTGTTCCTTCCTGTCTTCCTACTTCTCTACTATCCTCCTCTCCCTAATGCATGAATTATGCAAAAATGCTGATGATTAAGCAGCCCTTTAAAATTTTCAGCAGCTGCTATTTGCAGAAGGGAGGAAAATAAACCCTTGTGCTTCCAAAAGGAAACTTTCTAATTTCTCATGATGCCCTCTTAGCATCCATTGGATGCAGACACAGGCAAGGGACAGGGTTACCTTCACTGAGAGACAAAAGATGACCAAGATAGAGAACAAATTTCTCCCTGTCAGTGGAATGATTTAAAGTTTTATTCTATACAAATGGAAACACTGATGTAATTGTGATAGTCTAAGGATGTAGATACAGCAATATTTGAAGAAGAAATAATAGCTTTTGGTAGGCAGGCTGACACATCAGCAAAAGCCATGGGACAGCGCTGGTGCACAGGCGCTGTGGCCTTGGGCACACAACCCTTCCCCCGGGCTCACACAGATGCCTCTGTCTGGGACACACAGGCCTTTCTTTTTGCTGAATCGGGAGCTGTCCTCTGAGATGGGAAGAAGGGCTTCTGTGCTTGCTTGTTTTCTGTAGCCCCACCAGCTGGCCTCATACAGGAGCTCATGTCTCACTAAACTTGGCTACTATCAGTTAGGGATCTCACAGATGAGGTGCTGGGGATTTCTGCACCATTTTTGGATACTTCAAAGCTATTTAGATTATTTGCAAGCATGTCTGTGCACAGTTTACATTGGGACTTTATGATAGGAACTTCATTAAAATAAAGAATAGGGAACCCGAGATGAGTAACTGACAACAAAAATGCTGGAATATGCAGTAGCCACTCATAGATTATGAAGACTTCCCTTCAGAGACCTGTCCAGCTCAGGCTCAGGACACCTAGTATGTGCCTTTAGGAGCCCCCTGGGATAAGCAGTGCTGCTGGCTGTCTTGGGAAGTGGGGATGAAATGTGGCAAGACCCACAACTTGTCATATCTTCAGTTGTCTGAAGTTTGCTCTTTCAAGTGGTGTAAGTGTAGCCATGATGGTGCCATATTTGCAAAATCACTTTGCAAACTGAGGAATGCAGACAGGGAAGAATCAAGGGACTTACCCTGATATAGAAAGGCATCTCACAGCTCAAGATGACACCAAAGTCCTCAGTTATGTCCAAGACCAAATAATGATATAAGAGCTGTATTCTTATGTGTGTATCCTATTGTGGTGTGGTCAATTGTCTCGATCATGCTCTCGACCACTTGGCTTCATTGAAACTGCAGCATAAGAGAGCTGTACTGACAGTCATCACGCTGTCAGGGGTGGCAGCTTTGACTGCCTGCTTTTCTACTGAATTGCTTTGATGTGGATCTCCCACATCTTGAGTGAGCTATCTCATAAGTCACCTACTGTGTAAAACCTGGATTCAGTTCCTCCTCCCACTGTATTTTTTAATGAATATAACCGTGACATCTGCTTTAGTCAAGCTTTCAGGGACATAGCTTGTCTCCGCTCATAATGGGGCCTGGGAACAAAATAAGAGCCAAAATGTACCTAGGTTACTGAAACAATATGTAGGGAATTTTTCAATCCAAACAAGATTTGATTTAGCCTTGACCAGGTATTTAATTTTATCTGGCACTGGTCACCTAAAAGGGAGGAATCTGGTCTGGTTCTGACCTTCTTTCCAGCAATGGAGAAAGTACCTTGCAATAACAGGAAGGCGAGTCATTTCTCTCATCTAAGTCCATTTTTGGGGATGTGGTAGGAATAGCCCACTTTTCTTCACTTCTGTGGGTCTCTACAGCAAGTTCAGGTTTACCTTGCTATGCACAGAATTTCACTGGTGCTAAATATCCATTATTCACACTGTCTCACAGTAATGCATTGTGTGTTATAAGTATGCACAGGCTGAAACATGTAATGGTCAGCTAAAAAGCAATCATAAGTCATTACTATTCTCTAAGGAAACAGGTAAAAAAATCCCCATCAAGTATTCCCTCTGAGGTAGAACAAAAAACTAAAATACTTACATGAATTAGCTGTTGGCCAACTGCTTTAATCTAAAGCACCAGTTTCGCATTATCATATAAGATAAAGCGATAAAACCTGCAAAAAAATTACAATTCTGTGGAGTTGGTTTCCTGGGGAAAAAGACATATACATTACTTTCTTTTCTGATTTAAAAGACAGAGTGTCTTTGCTTGGAGTGTGCTGGTTCAAGCACATCATAAGTATTGACAAAAAGGATCTGTAGTATGGGTTTTAACTCTGATAATGGCATCAGAGACATCTGAAATGCTCTGCCGTAGCTGCATTACTCTCTAAGTCGTGTACTGCAGAAGACATAGGCTCCCAAAGCTCAGTTTAAGGAAACAAACTGCCTGAGCTAGATGAAGTACCCTGCATGTGGGAAACAAAACATCAGCACATATGTTACAGTTTTGGACAATGTCTCAGACTATTCGTAAAGGTATGATAAGTACTCAAGGTAAACATCATTGGGAGCTTTCTTTATACTCGAGGAAGTCTTTATAATGGATTATTGTGTTTAAATCTGCTGAAGTAATCTTTCTGGTTAAGTTTTTAGAATATCTTTCAGAAAATTATGTCATGGTGCAGTGTTTGAGCCACTGTAATCAGATGGGGATAATGTTAAAAAAGCGATAACTTTTGGGGGATGCAACCATTACTGCTACACCACTTGCAAATAAAGTTGTAAAAAATCTAAAGAGAAGTAACATGGAATAGACCTTGTGCACACAATAAAGGGACAAGGACATATTAAAGCAGGAAGTCTATTTTTCTTTTTTACCTCTAAACTCCATGCTTCTACTGAACATATGTAAAATTATCCTGATTGCTCTCCAATTCCAGTTTTTCAAGCTAACCTATCTCAGCAGTTCCAGGAGCCTGTTTTCCACCTGGCTTCCTTTTTTGCATGGAACAGAAAACTTATGCCACTCTGATCTCATAATCCTAGAGGGTGTTTATATCACACAAAGCAGTCAAGAATCTTTGTAAGACATATTTCTGCAGCTGGAATATACAGGTAAGATTAAGAGCATCTGTTAATGTTGGAGGGCTACAGGGCTAGCTACAAAACTATTTAAAGACTTTTCTAAATATAGCTGTCATTAAATTTAAAGCTATTTTCTCATTATTTCTATAATCTTTTAGTCATCATCCTGTGTTCAGCTTTGCAAGCCTCCTTTAGTGAAAATCAGTCTAGTCCTACAGCCCCCTCTCCTGTACATTTATCATCAGTGCAAGAAATTCAGCAATTTAGCCAGGTCTATAACATTTGTTTCTTCATAGTTACGTAGGGACTTAAAAGTTTCCTCAGTATTTCAAGTCTGAGCAGTTCATAGCTAGTAGTGAATTTATAGTTGTTGCACTTCAGTGAGGTAGCGGAGTACTAATAAAGAGAGCAGCTAAAAAGGAGGCAGAAACAGCTACATTTATTAAAATACTTATGAAGATATAGATCATCACCTGCTGTGTTATTCAGAAATGCCTGAGCAAGCGAAGTATTTCATTTTCAAAGGGAGTTTATTAGAACCTTTTATGCTTATTTGTCTGTCTGCCAAATGCCAGCATTCACCCTGGGGCTTCTTAACACCTTTGAAAGTCTGCTGGAGAAGAGCTGAATGTCTAGGCTGTGGTGGCTACATTAAAATAGCTGAGATCAGGATTTAATTTCTCAGTGTCACTCCAAGAACAATCAGAACTTTCCTAATAGAACTAGAGATTAAACCAGGGATTTAATAATGAAGCTATCATTCCTTAGGTAAAAACTGAAGCTAATTTTATGGTTGCATTTACTGTACTGACGGCTCTTCCTCAAAAGCCACCTCTGTCCTCTGTCACATATGGACAGCATGGCTTCTTTCACCCAGGCAGTGCAATAGGCAGCACAACAATGACAAACTCCTGACCAGCCAATGACCAGTGGAGCCTTCTGTTCCCGGGATGAAGCTTTTCTGATGTGCACATTTCATCCTAGTGTACTATACTCCTGATTGTCCCATTGCTTTTATGAGATATGTGTGTGTGACATACAGATATACACAGCAGAGCTGGTGCCATGTGCCTTCTCAGGTCTGGAGCTCAGGTCTCAGCTTGCAAACAGCTGTTAGAACTAACAATATATGCTACTACTACAGCACTACCTTAACTTTTGGTAGCTTTGCTTAGCACTGTTCAGTATTGGTCAGCCCAAAACAGACTGATAGACTTCTAACCTATTGTTACATATGCTTCTTACAACAAGGATGCCACTACCCTTCACAGCACTATCCCTTACACTGAACTCTGAGGAAACTAAACAGTGGAAGAAGAACAAATGTATAAGAAAATATATGGAAAAGAGAGGTGAAATAACATCTTTTATCTTTTCTTACATATCACACAATCCTTGCAGAGGGACTGCAATGAAACTGCAGAGAAAATACAATTCAGTTGCCATAGCCCAAAATGGAAAAAAGGAGGACATAGCATATAAAATCTGGTAAGTAGGGAAAGCCACAAGAAGATATGACATAACTACTGGACCTGGAATATTCAAATTATTTGCCTAGAAACAGACTTTACTGTACTTGTGGCTTTGTGGTGGTCTTATAATTTGACCAAGTTTGGAGGAATTTTTCACACAAAGATACTGTGTTGAGACCTGTCTTCACCTGAGCTGTAAGAATCATTATACTGTCTTGATAGTTATAGAGGCATTTTTAATACCCATAAACAAATTGTCACTTCCAACTGCTTGCTATAATGTTTGTTTGTTTATTTGTTTTCCCTTTCTTCTTCCTGAGAATGCTGCATGATATCAAGCAGAGTTTGGCAGGTCCTGGCCAGGACCAGTGGTCAATTGTGCCACTGTGGAATCACTGCAACATTTGTTTTTCAAAATTCTATCAATTCATCATCATCCTGTCCTTGTTTGGGCATGAAGACCCAGACCTTTGGGGGTGAGAAGTTCTCTAGATAGCGGCCCATATTCTTCCACGTGCTACACACCTCATGATCATACTCTCATGGAGACTGAGTCATAGTCTGAAATTTCTCATTAATCTTAGACAAAACCAAAGCAATATTCCCAGGAATGACCAATAGAACTATCTTAACTACTCAGTGATGATCAAGACACTGGTAATTTGTGGTAATGAAGGAGAAAACAACACAGAAGAAGGTAGGGAAGGTGCCACTCTGTATTTCCTTCACAAAAAATCCTCTTCACAGAAGAAGTATAATTTTTAATTGTCTCCAGGAGATGGTACCCAAAGTACAGTAATGGCTTCATTACAGGGCTCAAATACCAGATTAAGCTCAAGGTCAGTGTTTTAATAAAAAAATCTCCCGGTCGAAACATCGCTACTCACTGCAGAGCACAGCAAACTGAAACAGCCAACTCCAAGCTTTAATATCTACAGCAGAAAATTGCATGGCACAGATATGATAAACTAATATTGAGAACATATGAATCAATGTTGTGACTTGCAATTGCTAATAGATATAAATCCTTTCTAATACACCCTGATAATCTGCTATTATCTCAAACAATTTGAGCCTCAAGTTGGTTACCAAAAGATTTGTCATGGTTTAATTTCAGCCACCACACAGTTGTTCACTCACTCCCCTGCCCCAGCCTGCAGCAAATTTGGGAGAAAAGAAAAAGGTGAAAGGGAGAAAATCCATGAGTTTAGATAAAAGGAGGTTAATAATGGCAAAATAATAATAATGAAAAAGAAAGTAAAATAAAAATCAAGAAAGATAAATGGTGCAAACAAAAACAATTTCTCACCACCAACCAACTAATGCCTAGCACGTCCCCAGGGAGTGACCCCATGCCCAACCTTCCCAATAACTTTTTGCTGAGCATAATTCTAGGTGGTTTGGAATATCCCTTTGGTCACCTGGTGTCAGCTATCCTGGCTGTGTCCCTTTGCAGCTTGTCCACCTCCTTGCTGGTGGGGTGAAAAGCAGAAAAGGCCTTGACTCTGGGAGAAGTTTAGACTGTAAGG